>CAIGRH010012107.1:0-15416 GCA_903798295.1 Fraxinus nigra | reverse complement strand
TTTTTTTACCATAATTGGAGCTATTGAGGACACCATTGGGGTTTCAAGTGCTAACAAAATGATTGGTAGTGGCCACATGAGTGGGTCTCACTGGAAAAGGTCAAATTGATTACTTAAATTTGCGTGTATGATGAGTCATATACAATCCATGGATCAACCCTCGAGACATGGGCAGGGTTATCCCAAGCCAGAAAAGTCATCGACAATTAACTTATGGAGTACATCCCACCAAAAATAGGTGCGGCAACACTAGGGGTTACCACTAGGGTGGTGCAATGAAGGAAGTTTCGTGGCTCATGAGGATGCATATGGATGGTGTGTGGGCATGTATGTGGTGTATGAGAAATAAGTGCCATCAACCTATTGTTAGTAAAGATCGAATAGGTGGCTTGGAGCTAAGGGCAGGTATATGTATTAAAGCTTAGAGTAAATTAATGTAACAGTGAGAAATTCAAGTTTGTTAGGTACAATAATGTAATTGCCAATTCTGTAAATAAAATGACCTAATTGAACGTACGTAAAAGTCAAAGAGTGAAGTATACCTCACTCTAGCGACAATGTTACGTGACTAACCTTAGTTCGCGATTTTGGAGAGTTTTGCATAGCTTATACTACTCATACACCTCCAAATATAAATACAGATGCCCTTGCACGAAAATAGGTAGTTGTCTCATTGTGCCTCATTGGTATAACACATTTATATCATCTTTTAAGAGATCCAAGAACACNATATGTATTAAAGCTTAGAGTAAATTAATGTAACAGTGAGAAATTCAAGTTTGTTAGGTACAATAATGTAATTGCCAATTCTGTAAATAAAATGACCTAATTGAACGTACGTAAAAGTCAAAGAGTGAAGTATACCTCACTCTAGCGACAATGTTACGTGACTAACCTTAGTTCGCGATTTTGGAGAGTTTTGCATAGCTTATACTACTCATACACCTCCAAATATAAATACAGATGCCCTTGCACGAAAATAGGTAGTTGTCTCATTGTGCCTCATTGGTATAACACATTTATATCATCTTTTAAGAGATCCAAGAACACAATTCATTGGTGGAATCATTCATAACATTCTTGAGATTCGACAACCAAGTTTTGATAAACATCAAAGTTTGTGACTCTAAATTACCAGACTTCTTTGAGAAATGTACTCTCATGGTCAAGCATTGGGAGAGGTGGACTGGAAGTACAGGAATTGGAAGGGAAGCTAGAAGGAGATAGCAACTCTTGAAAGCTACAGAAAGTAGATCGAGAAGTCTAGTGGAGTTAGCTAGATAGCATCTAACTATAGAAGATTGGGAAGCTGATGGGTACAGCAGATCTTGAAGATTACATGAATTACAACAATGGGAACTAGTGGAATTTTCTATGCTAGAAACATATTGTAATTCATATTGTTTATAGTGGAGGTAACTAACTTGGTCCCATAGTTTTTCCCACATTGGGTTTCTCCGTCAACGATTATTGGTGTTCTTTATTGCTTTCCATATTACAAACTGCGGTATTCAAACATAGAGAAATTGGACCTGCATGCTTAATCATTTAGAAACTATTAAAAAGTGACTTTTTATTTTTAACAGAATAATTCTGTACATAAGGTCAAACTAATCACTAATCCAAATAATTTTCAAGTGGCAACAGAGCCTACTTTCAATTCCTAACCTTAATTTGTCTAGATTAGTGGTTCATTGTCCGTCCCGCCATGCTTTGATGGCACCAACTATTCCTATTGGAAAGTTATGATAAGAGTGTTCTTAAAATCTATGTATGAACGGATTTGGTTGAGTGTGGTAAATGGTTGGAGTGCCCCTAGTACAACTATAGACAACGTAGTGACCCCCACTCATAATGCTAATTGGTCTAAAACTAATTTGAATGAATGTAATTGAAATAGTAAAGCATTACATGCTCTATTTATGGCAGTATCCCAGAGGAATTTAGGCGAGCGTCCATGTATGTGGTAGCCAAAGAGGTTTGTGATATTTACAAACCACACATAAGGGAACACATGTTGTAAAAAATTCTAAGTTGTAAATGTTAATCACTAGGTTTGAAGATATTATGATGAAAGAGAATGAAACTTTTAATAAGTTTTATGCAAGCTTAAAGGACACAGTGGATTCTAGTTCCAACCTAGGTGAGAGAATCCCGGAGCCTAAAATTGTAAAAAAAATTCTTAAATCCTTACCTGAAAGGTTTAGGCCTAAAGTCACTACTATAGATGAGAGCAAGGACTTAGATTTACTTAAGATTGAAGAGTTGGTTGGATCTCTCCAGAATTATGAGCAGACATTTGATAAACCCACAAATGATAAGTCTTTGGCCTTAAACACTTTGAGGAATAGTTATAGAGAGTCATCGGGTTCAGATTCTCCTAATGAGGAGGAATTAGCTTACCTTGCTAAAAAACTCCGAAAAATGTTTAGGAATAAACAAAAACCTAAGGAGAGACAGCGAGGTGATTTCAGTGAGTCTAGAAGGCGATCTTAATCTATAAGGTGTCATAACCGTCAAGGTTTTGGCCACATTAAGAGTAAGTGCCCAAGCAGTAGTAGAAATCCGAATAAGGCTATGAATGATACTCTCACTGATGACGAGTCTAGCTCAAACAATCGGAGTGAGAAATCTACTCGTATGAAAAGTGGCAATTATATTGATTTTACTGCTAGAATTAGGAATGAATATGATAATGGGAGTGATAAGGCTAAGAACGTAAGTAGTGGTGAGGATTGTGATAGTGATGAAGATATCCATGAGTCTTGTGATAAGATGTATGAGGAGAGTTTTAAGATTCTAACTAAAAATAAAGCCTTAAGTGTGAGAGTCACAGAACTTAAGTTAGAAAATGAGAAACTCTTAGTGTACATTCAGGAATCTACATCAACCTTGAGTGAGTTGAAATCCATGAATGAATTATTAGATACTCAGGTTAGGAATCCCACTAATGAACTTGAGAAAACCTCTAGGAGAGCTAATGAGCTGATAGTTGAAAAGAAGCCTTAGAAATCTAGGTTAAAAATCTTCAAGCGATCTAGAGTATTCAAAGTCTCAACTTCTTGCTTTTCTAGTAATTCTATGAAGCTAGATAACATTCTATGAATAGGCAAGCCCGCTGGTAATAAGAAAGGTCTAGGATATAATAAAATGATCATAATATTGTTAGTCTGTCCAAGGCCACATTTGTCCCTAGTACTGACCATATTAAACATGTGCCAAACCCTAAACCGAAAAATAAGGGATTTGTAGGGCATAGGCCTACTAGATAGTGTGGGACCCGCTACCTAGGAATATATATCAGTGTTCTCATAATTTTGGTCATAGGTTTATCCATACATATTTTCATTGCAATGAGTTATGACAAATAAAGCTAGGTGTATTCATTTCCTGAACAAAAATAGAAACACAAACTTAAATATAAATAAGAATTAGGATTATTTTGGTCTGATTGACTTTCTTACTAATCAGGTGAGTCAATTGACTAAGTTAATGACATAGATAACTGGAAATATTCATGTCACAAGGTAAGTTTGGGTGAAGAAAAATGATCTGAAATTTTTTTGAAATAGATCACAGTGCTCTTAAAGGTAAGAGCATCTGTATACCTATTTTATTAGGTATTTTTGGTGTATGCACATGCCTTATCATTATGTGATATTGATTTATGCATGTATCATATTTGTTTATTTGTTTTCTATGTAGAAAACTCATGCATATTTTTTTTTTTGTGTTTGATATTTTTTTTTGTGTTTGGTGCATTCATGCTTTAAAACAAAAATAACAACAAAATAAAAATTTGAAAAATAAAAATGCCTAAAATTGCTTTTACAGCATAATAAGTAATATACTTGAATTTGCTTGTCGTGCTCAAGTATGAGTTTAGTTGATAAGCTGTAGCACAATTTTCACTACTTGCTTAGGATATTATGGAGTACTTACTATATGTATCTTCATGTACCATCTATATTGCACACATTATGATATTGTTAGTGGGATTCTACTACTTTGTGAGATTTGGGATGACAGTCACATGTTAGTCACTACAACATTTTATAACATTCAAATATAGCATTTTTATTAGTAATGCTATAAAATAGAAGTAAATTTGATCTAAACTTAATATAATAGCATTCATTAAAAAGCCCACTAAGCTAAATAGCTCAAATTACTTCTCTACCTATTTTACCTAAATATTGGCTTCCCTTTTTGTACCCTATTTTTTTTTTCTTTCATCAAATCTCGTGTTTGCCTCTCTTTCCTCCAAGAGAAAATGAAGACCTTGGCTTGCGTCCGCCTGAGAATGAGATAGAAATGAAGAAGCAGTGGATTCGCTATTGAAGAAGAAGGGTAATTGTAACACTATGGAGGAATCTCATGTTGTTTCCAATGCTTACCATCAAGGTGTTTTGTTTTTTACCTTTTCTTCTATCACTAGATCTAGGGTTTCACCCATTTCTTTTCATGTCAATTTAATTTTCAATTCAAGTCTTATTCCTACTATAGTGTTTCTCAAATTAGGTTTAGATGGTGGGAATGACGAAGGTTACGAAGGTGATTCTGGTAGATATAGTGGTGGTGCCGGGAGTGAAATGTATCATCCCTATGGAAGGAAAAGCATGTATAAGTAAACAAAATGGAGTTCCAAAGGTAATTTGGACAATTTTCTAATGAGATAACTATTCATTGTGAACAAGGGATTTTGTAATTTAGGGTGTGTTTGAACCACATTATTTTGAAATAATATATTCTGAAGTAGTAGATTGATGGAGAATGTATGGTTGAAAAAGAAGGAAAAGTTATTGATGTGATGAAAAATATTATTTTATTGAAGAATTAATGTATGGTTAAAAATGAGTAGAAGAATTATAATGAAAATTATAATNAAATGTATCATCCCTATGGAAGGAAAAGCATGTATAAGTAAACAAAATGGAGTTCCAAAGGTAATTTGGACAATTTTCTAATGAGATAACTATTCATTGTGAACAAGGGATTTTGTAATTTAGGGTGTGTTTGAACCACATTATTTTGAAATAATATATTCTGAAGTAGTAGATTGATGGAGAATGTATGGTTGAAAAGGAAGGAAAAATTATTGATGCGATGGAAAATATTATTTTATTGAAGAATGCGTGGTTGAAAATGAGTAAAAAAATGAGAATGTAAATTTTAATGTGTACCAAACATAGGCTTAAATTGGTAATTTACATCTTTTTGTTTTGGTAAAATTGATATCTCTGAAGATAACAATCTGTTTACAATTCTATTCTCCCATCTGCAAAAACAATCAGAATATTGAAACATATTGTTAGTATATGGAATCAAGTTTGATGTTTTATTTTCTAGATATGGGAATAAAACCGTTGTTTTAATACTTGTATTAGGGTAGGGTAAATGTGTAAAAGTATGCCACAATAATAGTGTTATTCTTCTTGATTATCTGTTACTAGGCTCAAATTATAATTAATATTATAATGGATTTGCCTCATCGTTTAAGTGGCTAATGTTCTTTACCAAAAAATACTCCTTATCTTGGCTATTTCTTAACTCTTACTTGCACATCTCTGATAATTGAATGGTCATCGCAGAGGGAATTTAACGTAACTATATGCATCAGGTCCCATTCATTCATTACAGGAGCTTCTATAGCTATTTTCACCCTTTGAAAGAGCTCCATATGGTCTTGTATATAACTTGTTGCTTCCTTTCAGGCAACTCTGAATATTGTTGGCAGCATAGTAAATCTCCGTGTAAAGAAATGTCAATTTTTTTATGCTTATATCTTGAGTGAAAATAAACTAGGATTTAGAAATGTAATTGTAGGGGAACTCCCCAAAATTGAGAGCCATTAACACTTCTCTTAAAGTATTGGGGATTGGGGGTGGTGTGAAAGGAACAAGGTTCTTCAATTGACTTCCTACCCTTCCCCTTTCCATTTTCTGTTTACTAAATATTGTTGAAGTGCTAAGCTTACTTGAATAAGACTTTGCTTGTTGTTGTTGTTTTTCTTTTTTTTTTTTTGTAACTATAGTTAGTCAACAAGATGGATCTTTTTAATACACAAACATTAACTGGAGAATCTTAATATCTAAGCTGCTTATGCAACAATTTCAAAAAGCCAGATATATTATACAGATAGTGCTTTGTATTAATTTAGAAATTCCTAAGGCATCCAGAGGCATCTGTTCCAATTGGCATAAGAATCTCTGAAGCTTACTTGGTATTTCGTCTTTATGCTATCCTTGACATTTAAATGGTTCTGATAGAATATCTTGCACGTATTGATGCTATTAGGTGGTCTAAAATTTTGAATACATTCTGTTCATGCTGGTTTGCATATGACAGTGGCAAGAAANTTGTAACTATAGTTAGTCAACAAGATGGATCTTTTTAATACACAAAGATTAACTGGAGAATCTGAATATCTAAGTTGCTTATGCAACAATTTCAGAAAGCCAGATACATTTTATAGTTAGTGCTTTGTATTAATTTAGAAATTCCTGAGGCATCTTTCCACTTGGCACAGGAATCTCTGAAGCTTACTTGGTATTTCGTCTTTATGCTATCCTTGATAGATACTTTTAAGTCTTAAGCACTGACAATAAAAGTGGCAAAGAATACTACTTTAAAGAGGCACAACAGACTTCTCAAGTGATTAGGATGAATATGTTTCTTACTAGAATGTCAAACATTTGACATAATCAATTGTTCAAATCAAAATTGTAAGAGGCATGCCATTTTGTTGATTAATCATATGACAAATAGTTATCATTTGATTATCTTTGAATTCTTTATATGTTCAACAGGATGAAAAAAGAAATAAATTGATCAACTATGCCAAAAGATCACCATTTAGTTAAAAAGGTAAAGAAATGTACAAGTTCCGGTCATTTTTGGGAAATAGAATACTTTTAATAGATTGCAATGAAACTTGAAATATTTCTCATGTTCCACATGCAAATGCTATAAGTTCATCTAGGTACGATGGTTACATTGTCGTCTGACCAAGTTGTAATGGAGTAAATATCATAGACAATAAGGTAAAATTTTGTATTCTAAATATCTTCGGTCTGTAATTAGAGTTATTACTTTTTTACTTTACATTATTTTTATAATCTAACAAGTTGTTTAACTTTGTTAATTTTTTAGATTTAAATGCATCATTGGTTGGATGTCTTCTCAAAACATGTTACAAGAGTTCAAGGAATTTTCTTTTCAAGTACTAGAACAGGATGGTTCCAATTTGATTTTGTTTACTGCAATTTCAAGCATATATTGCTATTAGTAATTGATGTGTAGATGAAACATGTCTAAATTTCTCTATTGAATAGCTAAACTTGTGTATTTCTACGAAACAATATTGATACATGTTTTGAAATTTAATATTGGCCAGATAATTGTTGTTCATATCATGAATGCTATTTAATGTATATATTACAATCAAGAAATGACGTTGAAAGTATATGCATCGCATTCAACAAATGCTATAAAATTTAAAATTATGATGGAAAACGAATGCTATTGAAGATGTAACTATGCCAATTACAAAATGCTATTAAAACCAAAATTATAACGGGAAAAAATGCTATTAAAATAAAATAGATTGCACGAAAAGAATGTTATAAATACTAAAATTATGACGATAATAAAATGCTATTTTAAAGTTTTTTATAACACTTTATAATAGCATTCAAAAAATGTTATAATAGAGGTACGACTTTTAATAACATCACCTACAATAACATTCCAAAAAATGCTATAGAACATGATAGATAACATTTTTTGCATGCTATAAATGAATTAATATATTGTAGTGAGTAAGGTGACTTTGAACATAAATTGACCACATTTATTAGACCTAAGTTAAAATTTGTCCCGGCAATTAAAGCTCAATATCTCATGCTCTTTTTCGAAGTTTATTTGACTTGAAAAATTAAGTTTGAGGAGTTTCTCATAACCTGGTGCCTATGATCAATTGACTTGGATTAACCAATCTACAGCTCATTATAGCGGTCACCTTAGTCGCTTAATGGAAAATGACCTCTTAAGATGTAAAAATTTGAGGAGCTTAATAAAAAAATATGCAAATATATGCAAAAAGTCGGGGAGAGAAAAGAAATTATCTATACAAAATGAGTTTTTCTTTATAGGTCCTAATGTGCTTTCAATGGTTTGACTTTCATAAATAGAGGAATAAACTTATTGACAATGATATTTAGATTGTCCTTACTCACAAAATTAAGATTTGGAGTCCCGCTTACAAAGTATCGGTGACACTTTACACACGTGGATTACTTATATAATTTACTTCATTTTAACTTAAAATGAGTATGTGGGAAAGTTTACTAATCATTGATTATACTTGTGTATGCTATCACTTATATTTTTAAGTTGTTATATATTATTGCTAAAACTGAGTTTGAAATTGTACCCTTCGTCATTTGTGACAAAATGGGGGAGAGAGTATGTAACGACCTGACCTCACGCCGCAGTCATTTATATCATATCATACGTACTGTCTGATTTGGAAGAGCATGTGCCCATCTTACCCTTCACGGCTTTCTGACGCGTCAGAAAGCCGTGATAGTGTATCGCTCGCCTGCTTATCACTCGAGCGACACGTTGATCTGGAAAATCCTAACTTGTCGTTTTGAAGTATTTTCTCCGGCTCATTCAACCTAATTACCCTCTCATATAAATACCCAAGCCTATGCACGAAATTTGTGTGGTTGATTATTATTCTTTTGTCTCATATCATTATTTAGAGATCCAAGAACACGTTCCTCTTTTGAGTTTAATTATTTTGATTCTTGAGATCATTCAACCACACTTTTGGAAAACATCAAATTGAAGAATCCAAAACACATACTTCCTAAACATCCTTATGAAGATACTTTCTCAATTGAACTTTCGAGGTTGTTGGAGGTTGAGAGGGGTTGGACTACAAGCATAGGAAGAAGAACATGAATATGTGATTCCTGAGTATCCACTTGAAAGAGACATGTATAAAAGATTGTAAGCCTGAAATTCACAATGTATCTTAAAAGCTACATGAGGTAGATCGGGAGATCTAGCAGGTTGGCAAAATAGTATCTACGGTAGCAGATCGTGAGTCTGGAACGAGCATCAGATCTTGGAGTTGCAGTGTTTACTATAGCTAGTGGGACTAGTTTGGAATTGAACTGTAACACACATTGTCTATAGTGAAGGTAATTGGCTTAGTCCCGAAACTTTTACCCAGTTAGGTTTCTCCGTCATCAATATTGGTATTATTTATTGCTTTCCATATTACAAATTGTGGCAATTCAACATAGGATAATTGGACTGTTTGTTTAACCATCTAGAAGCAATTAAAAGTGACTTGTTGCTTGTTAATTGTATAAATCCGCACGTAAGGCCATACTTAGTTAATAAACTGCGATATTTTTCACAGAGAAAATGCTGCATAAAGTGGTTGTACCTTGAAATCCGATCTTCATTTTCACATTGCAATCAAACGGCAAAAGTGGAATTCGTTTTCATCATATGTGACATTTTTCATGGAATTTGTTGCAATCAAACAGGGCCTTAGTTTTTTAATTCCGCATAATCACCTATTCACCTCCCCCCCGGTAGGTGTAATTTAGGTCGAACCTCGTAATTTCAAAAAGGAGTACAATCAGTCCAAGAAACAGAAACATTTGTATCACTCTCACTCACATAAGAGGCAAGTATATGAGCCGCTTTATTGCCATTTATTCATTCAATAGAAAGAATGTACTGTATTACGACGATATCCACTGCAACTCACACAACTCTCTCGAAGAGTACTTTAGATATGTGGAAGTCGATAGTTTCTTGAGAGCAATAAGCGCCATAGTAAAATGTTTTTGCAACCATTAGAAATGTTTGCTTGACATTCTTATTGACAGCAATGGATTCACAGACAACCAACTCCACGAGCGCCTGCATGTCCCATTCAGTTTCCCTGTTGCATTTCATGATAATATTTTCTGCACTGCAATCTTCTATTCCCAGTACCTATTCATCACGTAACACATGAGAATTGAATTAAGGAGAAAAAACATCCGAAAAATTACACGACTTATTTTATCAGTTGTCCTATAAGATTCACCTTTTCATTTTGATACCATTGAAGTTGTTGACAAACTTTGTTGGTGAGCTTGGAGAGATGCTGGTATTCGGGATGCAATATTGACTCTTCAGAAACAATATGGCCTGCACAAATGTTTATTATGTTTACGAAGAGCTCAGCTCCTTCGTCGCACTTGACTCCTCTATTTAGATTCATTAGCCATGCTCTCCACTGTCTCGTACAAAAATTACAAAAGATGTCACAATTAACTAAGTCGTTCTTTTTCTACGCATAAGAATGAAACAATGGGGAAATAATGTGAACTCACAGCATTATGTAATTGGTGGCTGATGTCTCTTCCGAGGATCCCCCATGCATCCGTCGAGGCTTGATCTAGGGTTTTCAATAATATATTGAGAATTCCATCTCCAGTCTTACTGCTGCCAGAAAATAAAAAATAAAAAATAAAAAATTTGATTATCTACAGGATTTCAGAAAAATGCTTAATATGTGATACTGTAAATACTTAACAAATAAATTTTTGGCTAATTTACCTTTTTGTTTTGGTAAGGCCATTGATGTTATTTCTGAAGTTCGCTAAAAAGGCACTCCTTTCCTCGGAAGATGTAGTTTCGTGATTGAAATAAGATACAATTATCTTACAAATAATTTGAGATTTAGCCCATGCAAGTCTCACATTTGACCTCTCTGGCTCAAATATGCTTGCAGCAGCCAAAAAATAGGCACGAAGAAGGTACTTTCTTGTTATCCCGAGCTCTTGCAAATTGTCATTTGCATACCATCTGAGCAATGAATTAAAGAAGGTATTAATGAATATAGTATAGTTAAATGAATTGAAAATATTGACTGGTTATATATACTTACTCTTCGAATTCATTCCATTCAGTTTCATGTTGTGCCTGGGATCTATTGTAATCTGATTTTGCAAGATCAAGATAGACATTGTTACTGATATCTGGCATCCTACAAAGAATAATAGAAGAATGTATAAATTAATTTGCAGTATTCAATTCAAGAATAAAATAGCTAGAATGTTAATTATATAATTATAAGTTGACATAAAAATTGTTAAAATTTCACTTCAAAGCTTTACATAATTCATAAAGTAAAATAATATTTACACAAAAAAAGGTTGGATAGAAACTCATTTATTATAAGAAATAGCTAATTCAATAAATATATAGTAATCTAATGAAAAGTGAAAATTAGGCCCCCGTAGTAATTATTTTTTCGTGAATTGAAATTTAGAGCCTGTGTGGCAAGGTTTATAAATATTTGCTAAAAGTAAAACCACTTTTTTATCCACATATTTCGTGAGTCCAATAAATAATATATATTTATTCACCGCTCAATTCTATTTGTTTATGGTTCACGGGATGAGTGAGAGAAGCATATACCTGTACAAAGTCTTGCCAATCCATACATCAGTTGCGCCACCGTATTGCTCTATGTAGAATCTAGCTTCCACCCGGGGTAAATCAGCATACCATGGTAATTCAAGCCCTTTGGTTATCTGCATAGTTTTATAGCTAAAAAATAATTTCACTTCGACACAGCCAGAAATGTAAAGTGTAATTTATTTTTAAAAAATAAAAAAGAGGTTAAATTTATAATGATGTTTATATAGAAATTGGTTCGGTACCTCATCATAAAGTCCATCAGATATTACCCATTTATCTACGAGTGGATGAGATGCCAACTTTTCTTGTAAAAAGGAGTAGGAGAATTTCTTGGCTTCTTCAAGAATTGTTTCTCCAGAGAATTGAACTTGAGAAGCCCTGTAGAGATTGAATATTGGAGTTGCAGATTCAATCATTTGACCACCAAAGCAAGAAAATTTATTGTCGTTCTGGAAGTGTGTGAAAACATCTGCAAAAAATAGACACTCCTTAATATTACTTGCTTTTTCATCCATTTGAGATCAGGTCCAGTTCTCCTCTTAAGCTATAACTCTATTTTCTGCTTTGATATTTTATGTTTTTCGATTTACAGAAAAAGAAAAATGAGAGATGGGTGCGCCTAATCCTACCGGGGTTAACACTAAATCCATGCAACCTTAGAAGCCTGAAACCCATGGATGTACAATCGATATCACCAAATTCAGAATACCTTGCACTGAAAATTCCTTCGTCGGTCCAAAATCTATAAGAGCGAATTCCATAATCAGTTGCCATAGAGATGCAAGATGATGACGTAGTTAAGCCCATGTTTGACAACCATTAAAACAAAACTATTTTTTTCTCAAACTAATTTTCAATAACACGGTCTCCCGATAAAATATTTTGCAATGTACATTTTTAACAACACTTTCTCCAAAAAAATATCATCACTCCAAAATTCATTTTAATGATTGTCAAATAGGGGCTAAGTATCTTTGTTTTCTTATTTTGTTTTTTTTACCTGTAGACATAACTTAAAAGGTCAGCAATTTGTGACTCGAAAAAGCGGGAAATACCCAGGCGTTGTAGTCGATCAACAGCCCAAAGTCGTGGGAATAAATCAACTGGATATGAATTTGGCGCTGAAGAACGAAAAATTACGTGAGAGAAAAATAAAAATAATTTTTCTATTAACTGGCCAAACTAGAGTGGTTTTGCTGTTAACCTAAATTCAGGTAAGTAAAAACTGAATTCTTATTTTTACCTCCTCCATTAAATGTTTTCACAATATCATCCAAATATCTGAAACAGTTGTCATCTTTAGTCTCCATAAGTGCAAAGGCCGTGGAGGATGGAGAAGTTAAGAATGAACCCAGTGGAGTTTTCAGCTTCAAGAGCCTTTTCCAGTCCAAATTTTGTAATCCTTCCAAGCTATATAGAAGAGATGTTTGTACTGTGTGAATCAGGTCTTTAGGTATCCTGTAAAATTAATAGGCCATACTATTAAGTTATATATATAATGTACTTGGTCAACATAGTAGCACAAAATCGTATCTTTAGAGAAAAAACTAAGGGCGTGTTCAGTATAGCTTAAAATCCAATTAAAATTAAAAATATAGTCATTATCCCACTCGTCTCATAAAAGTCAACAATAATAGCTAGTTTTTCAATTTTAATCCAATTTTAATCTCTACCAATTACCCTCTAAATAAATAGGACCTGTCTTTTATTTCCTTTAATATATCTTGTTTAGCAAAAAGACGAGTATTCTTGGTCAACATAGTAGCAACTCAAAGCTATTACCTTTTCATTTTCCGGTCTCTTGCAGCATAAATCTCATTTAAGACAGGAGCATCATAAGGAATATTGTCAATGCCTAAATTTTGGGCTCTTTCAAGAAGAGCAGGAAGTACAATTTCAAATCCACAGGTCATGTTTTCTTCCTCTGCTGTTTCAAGTTTGTGAATATTTTCTTTGATAAATGTTATCCCTGAAATAATATTAAGTCATTCATTAACCGAATGTCCCAAATTTAAGAAGTTTGCGTTACAATTTTTTATTTTTTATTTTTTTTTTGTAACTCCTTGAATAATTAGTACCTTTTTCAATTTTTTCAGGATGAAGGTTCCATGATTTCAGCGCAACCACACATGCTAGTGTATTGATTAGCCGATCATATGCTAAGAAAAAATGTTCATCGCCCCATGAGCCATCTGAGAGTTGATTTTCGGCAATCCATTGAAGACTTGATGGGAATTGAGGAAGATCAAGTCCATGGAGATTCCTAACAAGAGCAATCCATGCCGTGTCATAGGGTGAAAGGCTTGTTCGTCCTTCTCCCATAGTGTCCAACATCTCCTTAATGTAATCAATGTCCCCCTTTGCCACACTTACCTTATGAAATCATATAATTATGTTAATACACTCATATACTGATGAATAATCAGGTGGCATCGACAGCCAAAACAGTAATAGCACGAAACTTCTTTTAAATTGGGTAGTTCAATAAGATATAAGAGAAAGTAAAGATTTTGGGTTTCAAGTTTTATCATCACTCTTTTATATGAGTCCTTCACATTTTGAAGACTAAAGAGTGATGGTAGTAGCACCCAATGGCAAAAGAAAAATTTAATGATGAGTTAGAATTGAAATTTCTTTTCTCACCTCTATGGCTTCCCTATTCTTCTGGACATCCATTCCATGTAGTGGTGACAAATTTACATTGTCTGTGATTAAAAAAAACGTGGTTATTGAAGTAGATACTTGACGGATGTTGTTTTGTACAATTGTTTCATTCAAATAAAAACATACCGCGATGGCCTACTTTCAGAATGCGTTTTGGTTTGACACGGTAACTATTCAGTGGTAAATCTTCATTCCCAAGCAGTGAATGTCCTACAAAATGTGTTTTGCTGTTAATTTGATTACTCAAGTCATCTTAACTCGCACCCATATTAAAAATTTTAAGCACGAATGATTAAAGAAACTATAAGGTTTGCTTCATGTTTCCTTATCCTTGAGTGGTGTAGAGGCTAAAGATAAAGATTAAATAAATTCTTTAATACAAACAATTTGATGTAACAGCTGGTGTCTATGAAAAGGAAATGTCGGTTTTGTTGAAGGCAAAATTAAAGTAAATAAATGTGTAATTTCTCTAAGGCGCAATCAAAGTAACGTGATCAACAGTGACGAATCTAGGATTTCGAGTAAATACAGGCGATCGTTGATCGTTGACCATTATTAGCCACAATGAAAACCAATACCGTGAATTGAAATTACTTTTATCATAGTTCAAATTGCAAGTATATCTACCAATCTAATAATATTTATCGAGTAAGAGTTTCAAGTTTGATGAATTGGTCAAATCACTTACTTTCTTGGTTTGATTTGTTAATAATCCTAGTCTAGCAAAGAAAAAAGAAAAAAAAAAAAGGAGACTATTTTATAATTTTAAAGATGACAAAGATTTTGTTGTTGAATGTGTGAAGAAAAAAATGTGACAATGCTCATCCGAATTGCTAAATGTTTTTACCGATTAAGTAGTCTTCAATGACAAGATTAAAACAATTAAATTTTTAAATAAATGTCAACTGTCAATTTAATTTTCTTCATTATTTTTTCATGTTTCAAAACATAGTTATCATATCCGATTCGATCGTTGACCCAAACAAATTATCGGGACATCGAGTTAGAGGTTTAACCGCCGAGTCATTTAAATGTTGAATTTTAGTTTTAAAATAAATAAATAAAGAGATAATATACCAATTACTTTGCTAAAACCGATCGTATATAATTTGGTTGCATAAAGCATTGACGTCAACTAAATGCCTAAGTGGTCAAGCTTCCAAAATTGCAAATGAATTAACAGGTTCAAATCCCTATTGCTGCACTTTTCTAATAAAACTAAACTTTTTATAATAGTGAAAAATATTAAAACA
>CAIGRH010012066.1:0-11451 GCA_903798295.1 Fraxinus nigra | reverse complement strand
CTCCTAAATATGGAGCAGAAGAGAATAGCAAATGTGTTGATCCAACACCACCATGGCAACTCGCGTTCTTGTTTAGTGCATTTGGCCTGCTGGTAGTCGAGCTAGTGGCATAAGACCATGTAACTTAGCATTTGGAGCAGATCAATTCAATCCCAATACTGATTCAGGGAGAAAAGAAATCAACAGCTTTTTCAATTGGTACTACTTCACCTTCACTTTTGCAATGATGATATCTTTGACAATCATCGTCTACGTGCAATCCAATGTGAATTAGGCTATCAGATTAGGCATACCCACATTTCTAATGTTCTTGTCATGTGCCTTCTTCTTCGTCGGGAGTAGAATTTATGTTAAAGTATCGCATGAAGGCAATCCCCTGACAAGAATGTATCAAGCACTAGTTGTTGTCTTTCCTCTTTTATACGTTTCTTGATTTTTATTTTTTTTTGTTAATAAGATATCTAAAAAAAATTTCGGGGGGCAACCCCCGCTGCCCCCACCCCTTCACCTCTACATCTTCAATTCTGGGACTTCCCAACTTCAAATGGCTAGCTCCGCCCCTTACCACAAAAACCACCACCGCCACATCACCCCCAACCACCACCCCAGCCGCCTGCACCACACAACCGCCAGATCCGCTACCACAGGCACCATCACCATAGCCACCTCCAGCAATTTCCCAGCCTCCTCATCGGTTGACTGTGCCTCCTACGCCTCCTGGCCTTCAACGCCTGCAATTTAAAATGATTGTAGTATGCAACACCCAAAAATGCCAACCCGTACCCTATTAAGTTCACCGGAGTCACTGTATCCTTAATCACAAACCATGAAAAAACGATAAGCAGCCAGTCCTTCAACACAGCGGTGACATTCATGGTCAAAGCAGAAGTTTTTCCAACGAGCAAGAACACAGCCAAGTTCAAAGCTAAAACGCATAAGGAATTTGTTCCGAAAATGACGAAGTCGAAATGAAAACTCGAATTTTGTTTCAGTATTGGGTACTCAACGAGAATCCAGGGAATGGAGTGAAAGACAAAGCCAATGGGTGCAACGTAGTATAGTGAAGTAATGAGGTTTAGATTAATATCCTTGGAAATCAATAGAATCTGAATCATGACCAATCTTGTGGCCTCGAAAACAATCGCACCCAATTGGAGAAAAACACCCATGAATCGTACTAAGCTTCTCCATGGCAGCAATTGCGATGTCGATTGAAATTGCGAGCATGTTTAACATGGTGTTGCTCTTGTAGCTAGAGAGAGAAGGAGTAAAGGGCGCCGATGGGTACAACAGATGTGAGGTACATGCGCCGCCAAAGGGCAACGGGTTCAACGAGTTTGAAAACTCGGACGACAATAATGGCCACGGAAGAGAGCAAAAGGCCATTTTAATCATGGTGAGGGACGAGAGGAGTGGAAGAAGAGAGAGAGACGACATAGAGAGGGGGAAGAAACAGAATGGGGTTTTCCAATTTTTGATTTTTGAAAACAATTTTTTCAAATGTCAAAAAAAACATATTTTCAACAATTTTAAAATGAACACTACATAAAAACTCAAAATGAATTCAAAACTCAAAATACAAAAGTGAACAACCTCTAAATTTCCATCTTAAAATCACTTCTTGGAGCACATTGCCCATGGTCAACATGTATATGCCTCATCTCCATGTAGCACACACGTCTCGTCCACATGAACTCTTAACTCTAGTAAAAGAAATTAAATCCTTGTTATGTATTCATTATTTTTAAAGTATATTTTTTTCTTTTTTATTTTCATCAACACATTTTTTAATAAAATAATATTATATGCAAACTCAAATTTTTCCTTATTTTTTAATTACACATCCTCCATCGAAATACCATTCCAAAATGCATTTTGAGCAAAAAAAAATAGGACTCAAACACGAGCTAAACATCGTTACTCATGAATTAGAAAACAGCATTATTTTTTGAAATATATAATTTAAAACTTGGGTGATCTACAAAAGGTGTAAAAGAATTTGATCAAATCATAAAGTGTTATATAACATTATGTAACCTATTATGTAAATCTTGATGTACATATAACAAGATCAACTATGAATGTTGCTAGTTGTACATAAAAATGCACATAATGAATTACATAATATAACGTAAAAAAAAATATTGGATAAAAATGTTGATTGTATTTTAAACTGATAAATGACAAAGTGACATGTGACATTATGCAATCTATTATTTAAATCTTGATGTATATGTATCAAAATCCAAATACCATTCCCCCTTTTAATCTAACAGTGTAACCAACAAAATTTAACATTTTTTCTACTACAATAATGAGCATTACGGGTGGATCTCTACCAAAGATACAATAAGTCGAGGTCAATTTTTAATACATTGAATTTTCAGTACAGTAGTCAATTTTTAATACATTGAGATTTTCAGTACAGTAATAATGCCTCATCTCCATGTAGCACACACACGTCTCGTCCACATGAACTCTTAACTCTAGTAAAAGAAATTAAATCCTTGTTATGTATTCATTATTTTTAAAGTATATTTTTTTCTCTTTTATTTTCATCAACACATTTTTCAATAAAATAATATTATATGCAAACTCAAATTTTTCCTTATTTTTTAATCACACATCCTCCATCGAAATACTATTCCAAAATGCATTTCGAGCAAAAACAAATAGGACTCAAACACGAGCTAAACATCGTTACTCATGAATTAGAAAACAACATTATTTTTTGAAATATATAATTTAAAACTTGGGTGATCTACAAAAGGTGTAAAAGAATTTGATCAAATCATAAAGTGTTATATGACATTATGTAACATATTATGTAAATCTTGATGTACATATAACAAAATCAATTATGAATGTTGCTAGTTGTACATAAAAATATACATAATGAATTACATAATATAACGTTAAAAAAAAATATTGGATGAAAATGTTGATTGTATTTTAAGAGGGTGTTTGGTAGATATTAAAATCAGATTAAAATTGAAAATATAGCCGTTATTATTGACTTTTATTTGACGGGTAGAATTCAATAACGACCATATTTTCAATTTTAATTGAATTTTAAATCGTACCAAACAGGCTCTAAACTTTTAAATGACAAAGTGACATGTAACATTATGTAATCTATTATTTAAATCTTGATGTATATGTATCAAAATCCAAATACCATTCCCCCTTTTAATCTAACAGTGTAACCAACAAAATTTAACATTTTTTCTACTACAATAATGAGCATTACTGGTGGATCTCTACCAAAGATACAATAAGTCGAGGTCAATTTTTAATACATTGAATTTTCAGTACAGTAGTCAATTTTTAATACATTTGAGATTTTCAGTACAGTAATAATGGTAAAACGAAATAAAATCTATAAACCAAGTTTCTTTGGTCTCAAATAAGTAGAAGAGCCTCGTTTCAATCCGGGCATTGAAACTTGCTGCTGTTCCTTAGCCCTCTTTTTCTTCTCCCTCTCCTTAGTCTCCCTCTCTTCACCCTCTTGCAATTTCCTCAAGTTCTCCATCTCTTCTTCCATGGCTGTTTTCTCTTGCTTCTGTTTCTTCTTATGCTCCAACATTGATGTATCCGAATCCTTCACTGAAAAAAACATGGGTCCCATCTCAGCCAGCCACTGAGGCTCGACTGACGTGGCACATTGCATGTACTCTTTTGTCGTCAATATTAACTCGTGATAAACAACATAATCTGGAGTATAACCCAACCCGTAAAGAGCACTGCTTGGATGCAAGTGACATGGCATTCCATTCCTGCAGTTAACGTACTCCCCGACTCCCTTGAGTCGTGCTGCATTATGGAAGTACGCGGAACATATGGCTTTTCTCACAACGTCCCAATCAGGACCACAAGACGTGAGTGGTATCTTCAGTGTCTTGAGAATATCTAATAACTGGGATCTTACCTCTCTAGCCTTGCGCAACCCCTTAACATGAAGAAAATGGTCATTGCACCAGTCACCCCGATACTGATTAGCCTTCCACTGCTGGTACACATTCAGTAGTGTGAGGTGGTCAGACTCTGGCACGAAAAATTTCTCCCTAGCAGCATCACTCTCCTCCACCCGATCCTTGGGTCGGAAAAAAACAGATGGTACTGAAAGCATCGACACAACAGTCAAAACCTCGTTAATGCATCCAAGCTGCTCACCCATCAAAAGCATCTTGGCAAGGGGAGGATCTAGCGGAAACTCAACCATCTTCCAACCAAGATCTGTTAAATTCCCAACATTATTCAGAGCACCCAAAACCCACAACTGGTACATGGAATTAAGGATGTTTTCTTGAGGAGGAGGGTCCATAAAATCAAAATCCAATAAGTTGTCGATCTTTAAAGACTTCAGCAACAAAACCACGTTGCCAAGGTTGGTTCTTTGGATCTCGGGCACAGGACTAGGCAGCATTTCATTTAGGTATGCACTCTCTGTATATAGTCGATAGCAAGTTCCAGGCCCTGTTCTTCCAGCACGTCCAGCCCGCTGGTCAGCAGCAGCTCGACTGACAGGGAACACTTGTAGAGCATCCATACCCATACGCGGGTTATACACTTTCATTTTACCATAACCCGTGTCAATGACATAGAAGATCCCGTCTACAGTCAAAGATGTCTCGGCAATGTTTGTAGCAACTATACACTTGCGAGCTCCATCTTCAGCTTTCTGAAATATCTTTGCTTGCAAGTCAGCAGGCAACTGAGAGTATATTGGAAGAATTAACAGTTTAGGAACTTGCTTGTTTGAGGATTCAAGCGATTCCATGCGTTCAGCAAGAGCATAACAGGTTGCCTCAATCTCATCTTGCCCAGTCATGAAGATGAGTATATCACCTGGATCACTTGTAATGTGGATCGTCATAACCTGTTTTACAGCAGCCTCCACATAATCCTCGCAAGGTGTCTTACTGTACAAGGTTTTAACTGGAAAAGTTCTTCCGGGAATGTGAAATATTGGTACACTGCACAGAAATTAATAGAGAAATTTGTTAAGGACCAAGGTTGGTGCCAATGAAAATAACCTCACTAATTTTATGTAAAATAACTTCCTTTTAGTTGATATACCAAAAACACCCTCGTAACCTTCCTCTCATCTTCCTCAATCCCAACCCTGCATCCTCCCAATCAGCTCCCATTGGATATCACTTGGGAGTCTCCCGAGGCAAATGGGGAAAGGGGAGACTGGTGTGTAGGGGGTGGTGGAGAAAGGGGCGAGGAAGAAGATGGATTGACAAAAGTGAAGGTGAAGGTAATTTTCAATAAGATAAAATTAGCATTAGATGTAAAAAATAAAATTACACACTGACATTTGTCACTTTGTCCATTACAAGACTATTTTGAAAAAAATTGCCTCAGGCAGAGTTTACTCTGCAAAGGACTAAAGGAAGATGCAAACCATATTTTCCTGGACTAGTTGTCCAAAATAAAGATGATTACCTCCCAAAAAAATTTGAGAATTTCTGAGCATTTAGAGTGGCAGATGTTACAATCAGCTTGAAATCACGGCGTCTGGCAACGACTTTCTTGAGGATCCCAAATAGCACATCGGTACTTAGTGATCTCTCATGTGCTTCATCCATTACGACAACACTAAAAGATAAAAGATACAGAAGGTGAAATACTTGGTACAAGTTACCCCATTGATATTTAAATCATAATATCAAATTATTAATAAAACTCATACCGATATTTCTCAAGATCAGCATCTTTTAATGTCTCCCTTAGAAGTACGCCATCAGTCATGTACTACAAAATATAGAAAACAAATTGAATTTTAACTATGCATAGATGTGCAATTTTAATTATGATCCGAGACGAGAATGCCAAGGCCATCAACAAAATACATTTTAAGGTGGTGGAAAGAACAGGCATGTCATTACCTTTATCACCGTGTTTGGCCCAGTCACATCCTCAAATCTGATTGCATATCCAACTTTATCAGCAAGCTCAGTTTCCATTTCTTCGCTTACTCTTTTAGCAACACTCATGGCCGCTACACGCCTTGGTTGAGTGCAACCAACAACAGCATTGGTTGTGTAGCCATCTTCATGCAGGTACTGCCAATATTTACATATCAGGTAACTGATGACTGTATAATATTTTGAGATATTATTTATAAAAATAAAAAATAATGTATAAAAATATCCCCTGTTTGGCCTCAATTATTTGAAAATCATTTTTCACAAACTCATTTTCAACCACACATTTTATGAGACCCACAATATCAAAATCTACTAAAAAACTTAAACCAAACCAAACAGGGGCATGGTATTGAAGTAACCATACAACTTCTGTTTATTAGTGAACCAAAAAAGTTATGAGTCAATATAGATGCACAAGTGTGTGATTGCAATTGTAAATAAAACTGAACCAACCTGGGTCAACTGTGTAGTCTTTCCAGAACCAGTTTCTCCAACCACCACCACAACCTGATTTTCGCGGACCACCTTCATCAATGAAACACACCGCTAAATTAAGAAAAAAAAGGAGCACAAATTAAGGATTTTAAGCGCCTTTCAAGGGGATTATGCAAAACCTGCAGCAACTCCTCTCGAACAGAAAATATGGGCAAGTACTGTCGTTGTTGAGCTAGTGTTTTTGATTTGGCAAAATCGCTCACTGCTTCACCCTTCTTCAAATGCTGTGCAAATTTGGCCTCTTCCTTGAAATCAACTTCACCTTCTTCACCTACTACAGCAGTATCTGCATCAATCTGGCAATTAATATGAAAAATCTTTAGATACATGACTGTCCAATGCAAAGTTGTTAGCCTTATGATTTCGGAAAATTAGAAGTTTAAGCATACCTGTTCTGCAGTCTTCTCAACACCAAGGATATCACCTAGTTTCGAGCCAGCAAGCTCCCAAAATCGTTGCCGTGACTTGTTCATGCTCTGCTTCTCATGAATTTCTCGTACAAGAGTCGATCCTTTGCGTGATATAATAGCCATATCTGATGTAGGGTCTTTTAGTGGCATAATTGGCTCAGCCTGTTTCGTGAAGACAATCCTCCCATCGAGAAATGGGGGCTTTGTATCTGTTATGAGGAAAATGGTGAACCTCTAAACAAATATAGGAACTTTGCTTCGGGTCATATGTAACATTATCATACATTAGATAATGTGAAGAAATTATTTCTTACCATGAACAAGAAGAATAACCTTCTTTTCATCCTCGTCATCAAATTCTGTCTGCAACTCTGTTCCTCTTACAGCTCCAGATCTAAGAAGTTGGCGGTCCTCCCACTGGGCATTATCTGCAGTGAGCTGTGATAATTTTTTGCTCTGAGCGAGAGTCATCTTGCTCCCATCTCGCCGGACCTGTGATAAGGTGAAGCAATCAATGGATGAACGAAATAATCACATTACCAAGGGAAAAAAAAATATTGTCGAACACAAAAAGGACAGGAGAATTATAATAAATGGACTTAAAACAACATTTGCTAAAAGCTCCTGCAGTTAACATATCACAAATCCCACTAAACAGTCAACTAGAAGTGCACAATAGCATTATCAGCCACCATCTTACAGATATAAATGTGACAAGATAAAATAATCCATTAACATGGATCATCAAATTCCCTAATATCTCTTGCTATATAGATCAATAAACAGGAATTAAATCTATAACAAAAACGACGTAATCATAAATAGGGACCATGGGTATTGCACAAAATAGTATACACTACTGTTTTTGCCTGTTCTCCGTAAAATACTTGAATGCAGTCTCTTCATGCCAGCTTTTATAGATTAATCCCTTCATGCTATCACAAGCAGAAAATCTAGACCGAATATGAATCAATATGCATGATAAACAGTAGTCAAACAACCTAGGCAGCATTCTCAAGCATATGATTATTGATAGTAAAACCATAGTATTCATTTAGATTCTCTGAACATTGATTTATATTAAATATAATTTCAAGATATTTCTGCATTTTTTAAACATGTTTTAATAGGCCTAATTTTGTTGAGAATGCAGTATTCCTGATTTCTTAGGAATTATGATTGTTGAGTAAATTCTGAAGACCAAAATAGAAAACAAAAAAAAAAAAGAGAACAAATCATTACATCTTTATTAGGAAACAACCCAGTTAAACCTTGAAGTCACTTTCCTAGGAAACTCTTGTTCTTATACTACTACTTCTTGGGTTTGGAGCATGTTCAAATTGTAGCAGTAAAATAATTAAGGTCAAACATCATGAGGCATGCATTAATTGCATAACAACCACATTCTAAATGAAGGGAGAAGGCCTAAATATCCAAACTAAGGACGATACTGAGGGTGAAGAGTTAAGGTTTAATTCAAGTCTCAACCAGTCTGCCCATTCCATAACCTGACTCGACTCACAAGCTCACTTTCTCTTGCTTTTGGACAGAGTAACATGCCTATTCCATATTGCAGTATTACTCCCACTTGTAACCAGGAAGACAGTATCACCTCCTGATCTAGCTACTGCAATCGTGAGGGAAAAATGCAGCAGACGTGGATTCTATGGGCTGGAATCTCCAAAACGAAGAGCAGGATACAAGTAAATAACATGATCTACTGCTGATGAAGTTATCTCGTTGACCATGGGCTACTAATGATGTTATCTTGTCAAGTGCTACAAGGGCATAAAATTCCAAGACTATCAACAGGCTCTTCATAGGAAGTTCAAAAGAAAGTAATGATGACGAGCATATGACATGTAAACCACATACCAATTTTTTGGCCAGCTCTGCCTCTTTCTTCTGGAAAGAGGCCTCATCACCAAGGAAAATTGAGGAGTTATCTGCATCAAAGGTGCTGCCTTCTTCTCTATCGTACCTATACAATCACAAAGTAACCAATTAATTATGTTCTTCAATTAAACCATTCAGTGCCAACATGCAGAAATATTTAGGAACTCCAAAACAGCATAGGCATTGGGCATGAAAATCCAGTACCGGAAATGGAAAACAAGAATTGGAGTTGACTTCAACAATGACATTACGGAATATGGGTATTGAAGAAGAAGCTTCTTGAACTTCTTTGCATATATACTTGTAAATATAAAGTATATATGCCACCATTTTCCTTCTTCATATCTCAAATTTTAACACGAAAATAAAGATAAATCTGAGTACATGGTATAACATGGGGAAAAAAAATTAACAGTGTATACATTAGAGCAATATCTAGATTGAATAATACCACTTAAAAAACCATTTATATGCTCAGTGTTCTACATGACTCTCTCTCTCTCTCTCTCATGTTTGATGCAATATTAATTTGTATCCCCAGTCACTGTACGTACACTAATAATCATCATAACTAATATCCATGCTCTTGTACATATAAAACAAACTCCAAAAAAAAAAAAAAATAGTCAGGTGAAATTACCATGCACGGTCAGAATTGTACTCCATCTCTAAACGCATACTTTCAGTGATCTCTTGATTCTGGTCTTTTAATATATAATCCGGGCCATCTTCTCCATCCTACAACCAGAAATGGAGACCACAAAAAAGAAAGAAAAGAATACCCCTTGTCAGTTTAATTAGAGAGCATAGCAGAGTATAATTTTGAGGAAGAAAAGGAGACCATAAAAAAGAAAGAAAAAAATACCACTTGTCAGTTTAATTAGAAAGCATAGCAGAGTATAATTTTGAGGAAGATTTTTCCATGAGATGTTAGAAACATAAGTAAAAAGGAAATGAGAAACTACATACCTCAGATGATGGCAACTTATCTCCAGAAAAAGTAGCATGATTATACTTCCCACCATATCGGGAACTTGAAGATCTAACTGATGCCCCAGATGCCCGAATTGGAGTTGGGGAAGGAGCAATGCTATCCCAAGGAGATGCACTACCTCCTGTTCACATACAATTTTCTGGTTAATCGTCTAAAAAGTTTGCCTAAAAAGCCATACAAAATGATTTCAAATCAAGATCATGCAGCTTAAAAGATGCTTTCAAGAAGCACATGGCATACCATTAGAATTAGGGGTACGACCTCCCAACCATGGGGAAACAAGTCGTGCATCCGGGGAGGCTCCAACAAGCATAGGGGATGGTGAAGGCTCATGGCGTCTGCTACTAGAAACAAGACCATCACGTCGTGGGGTATCTTCCCACTCCCAACGCCCATCATCCCAGTTAGATCTACCTGGGATGTAGGCACAGTTTCAATATGATTATTATATGCATTGGAAGTTGCAACAGATAGAAAACAGCAGGAATCTGGAAAGCAAAACCACTCATCTTCTATGCAAGTACACACAACAAAGCAGCATATGACAGCAATAGAATTCCATGTTATTTTGAACACGTCATAAGGTTGACTAACAATAAACATTCATCAATCATTTAACAGCATTTTGAATTAAACTTCTATTTGAGAAACATGCCGCTAAAAGGAGTAAACAACAAAAGAAAGTCACAAAGCAAATTCACAACATACCAGGTGTCCTCCTAGAACTATCATATCTACTCCTTTTTCTTTCATAGTCTCCACTGCGCTCCCTCTCATATCCATATGATGATTCTCTAGGAGTCCGCTCATCCCTGTGAGATCCACTTCTCCTCGATTCTCTACTTGAACTTCTGTAGTCTTCCCTATATTTGCTTCTACTCCTATAATGGTCAGCATTGTCAAAACTAGGACTCCTTGATCTTGAGCTTCCAGTAGATGCACTTTGAACCTGAAATTATATGAAATAGTCGACAATTACTGAAATTGCACACCTTAGGAATTACTCGTGCATATGATCAAATTACTGGAAACCCCGTGGGACTCGTATTCCATGGGTTAGAAAATTTATTTTCGATTTAATCATTAACTTTAGCTAGCCAGTAAATTTAAAGCTAGATCTAGGATCTAATTTGCTTACAAAGACATATAAAGAGACATGGCAAGTTACAATTGCTTGTCTTGATGCAATTCATAAACAAGAAATAATAATGAGGCTATAAAGGTACCATTTCAAATGCAAATAAATTGTCACAACAACAAGAGGGAATGTGCTAGAAAAGTGCACGGGAAATTACAAGTACCTGCACATACTTATCCTTGCGCTGCTGTGTGAGTGTGTCATTCAACTGATGTTCTTCAGTTACAGCACCCTCTGCAAATTCATCGAACAGATCATTAAAATGAGAAGTAAATCATAATGGTTAAAAAACATTAGTGCGAAGAGAACTCATTTAATTTTGACCTCCATTTAAGTGTCGAGGTTTATATGCCTATGCAAGCATATGCTGTCTACATTGACTGCGTATGATATTTATACAAAATAAAACAGAACAAGGAACCTGAATTAGATTCTAGAGTCGATGCCGATTCACGATATCGCCTATTAGCATAATTGTGTGCGCCATTTGATACAACATTTCCTACTTCATCAAGTCCTGAAGAAGTCGACTTCTCTTCATCTTCAGCAAGCGATGCCGCAACAGATGCAACTCTTTCTCTA
>CAIGRH010012056.1:0-10496 GCA_903798295.1 Fraxinus nigra | reverse complement strand
TAATCTCTTTAAATCAATCCTCGTGGGAACGATACTCGAAAATTTAGGATTTCCACTTTATTACTTATCAACGAACCGTGCACTTGCGGTGATTTAAATTCGAAACATATTTTCGTGAACACCAAGCATGCATGTCATCGGTTCAAAATGGGTGTTTAAATCAAAACTTAAACCAGATGGTCCTTTAGATAGTCTCAATGCACGTTTAGTTGCAAAAGGGTATCATCAAATTGATATAGTAGACTACATAGAAACATTTTCTCCAGTTATCAAACCAAGAACAATACGCATGATAATTACCATAGCTCTTGTTCAAAAGTGGTCCATTCATCAACTAGATGTAAAAAATGCCTTCTTGCATGATTTAATCTGAGGATCTATACATGCAACAACCACCATGAATGGCAGACTCTCAACATCCGACACACGTTTGCAAACTACAAAGAGCTCTCTACAGCCTAAAACAAGCACCACGTGCTTGGTTTGATAATTTTAGTGCATTTCTTCTTAAATATGGTTTCTTTTGTAGTCTAGCTGACCCTTCATTGTTTATTTTCCATTCGGACCATGGCTCATTGATTTTACTTCTTTATGTAGATGACATGGTGCTCACAAGAACAACTCCAACACTTGTTTCAAATTTTATCACGTTGCTAAGCAGTGAGTTCGCAATGAAAGACTTAGGATATATTCACCACTTTCTTGGGATTGAAATAACGTCAACAACAAGTGGCCTTCATCTCTCTCGGTCACATTATGCATTGACAATACTTGAACGCTCAAATATGGTTGATTGTAAGCCAATGAGTACACCTCTTGAAGCTAAAACAAAAATATCTTCCAATGATATCCTCATGGAAGACCCCAGTTACTATCGAGGACTTGTTGGAGCTTTATAGTACCTTACACTCACTCGTCCTGAGCTTTCATTTAGTGTTAACTATGTATCTCAATTCATGCATGCTCCCACAATGACACATTTAAAAATGGTTCGACGTATTTTACAATATGTCAAAGGAACAATTGATATGGGATTAAATTTTTCTTCACACACTAATCTGTTTGCTTTCTCAGATGCGGATTGGGCGGGGTGCACTACAACGAGATGATCCACTACTGGCTATTGTACATTCCTTGGAGGAAATCTTATCTCTTAGTGTGCAAAGAAACAACATTCAATTTGTCGATCAAGCATAGAAGCAGAATATCGCGCAATGACTAACACATCGGCTGAACTCACTTGGATGACCTTCATTCTCAAAGATCTTTGCATTACATTGTCATCTCCTCCCATACTGTATTGCAACAATCTTAGTGCACTTCATATGATAGTAAATCCGGTATTCCATGCCCGAAGCTAACATATCAAGTTGGATTATCATTTTGTGCGCGAACGTGTTGCACGTGGACTGCTTGTCACACAGCATATCTCCTCTGATAATCAAGTTGTCGACCTCTTTACCAAACCAATGTCAAAAACAGCTCTTCAATATTTCCACAACAAACTTTGCCACCAGCCCCGACAAAGTTTGCAGAAGGGTATTAGCAACCTATCACAGTTCGACACTACCAACAATTATGAGAGTCAATGGAGAAATAAGAAAACACGATATTCTTAGAGAAAAAAGGGTGAAGAATCTCACAATCTAGCCTCAATTAGTGGACGAAAATTGACTCCAACGGCAACATGTTCAGACCAAGATGACAATCCAATTGAGCCTATAAATTTGGAAGGTTCAAATCTGCATTTAAATCTGCTTGGTAGCTCAGCAAACTCCAAATAAAGAGGGATTCTCTACTGTCAAATTTCCCTGTATCAAGTTGCTTAAACCAGAACCAGATTTCATGGGATTTCTCTTTTATTTGATTTAGAACAAAATAAACCAGAACCAGATCTCATGGTCATGGGATTTGAGTAACAGCTGATCCTTTGTAATTTTATTTAAATACTGAACTTGTATTGCCTAAGTGTTCACGCTGCCATTGAATAAAAATCTGAGTTTCATTCTTTTATCTCAGAACAAATACTTAACATGTTTAGTTTTTTCTTTAAGAGTATACAACATGAACCAGATCATGTATATATTTCATTGTATAATTAGGGGGTCCAAAGTAAAAAAGCAAACTGAGTAAATTGTTTCTCATATTGATATTTATCCCGATTGATATGTTTTTTTAGTTGTTGGGACAAATTATTTTATAAATAACAAAAATGGTCCTTATGAGGGAAGTACAAGGAAGACGATGACCAAACAACAAGATGAACATGCTTATATGTTTGCTCATTTACTTCAAAACTAACAATGCTATATCCATCTAAATGTCAAATCGAGTCCCAAATGAAAGTGACGTCGATGTGTGTCGACGTTCAAAAAAATGCTGGAAAACATGTATATAATACTCATCACATATACCTGGAGTACCCAAATAGCGTCGACATTCGAAAAAATGACGAAAAACAAGTATATAATACTTATCACATATACCTGGAGTACCTAATGAGCGCTGCTTAGAAACCTTACAACTCCTAGTGCAAAAACATAATGAGCGATGAATGGTTCAAGAATCTATCAAATATGAGACGATATAATACATAAATGATTAGAATGAACCCGTGAAAAGTCCTACAAGACCTATTTTACCTTTATGTTTTGCATGAGGTGAAGTTGAGGGAGAACTGAAACAGCTTCCAAACACACAAAATGCCCAGCAAATACGGTTAAAAGTATGATGCATTGTCGACGGATGGATAGCTAGAGATAGTAAAGCTCAAGAAGGAAAAGGGAGAAGTATTTAAATTTCTTACACTCGCTAATTAATGAGAGCATGTTTGGCCAATAATAAAAAAGTAAAAGCTACTTACTTCGAAAACTCATCTAACAGTCACACTAAGAACCTTAATTGTTTTCAATTTTCACCAATTGTTACTTACTATAAAATCTATTTTAATTTACTTGTAAGTATACTTTTTAAATGTAGCAAAACATGCTTAAGTCATTGTTGGAGAAACTTTAAAGTAGGCACTCACATGTGTACAAGAATGAAGTATTTATGTATTAACTATTAACTTAGAAGAAGAAAACACATTTGAATTCCTAAAATTGGAAGACTTACCATATAATAAAGAGCAAAATTGTCTTTGTCATCCATGTAACTGGAATTTAAATGGAAAGGAATCATATAAATGACCCAACCAGTTGTAGCTAACGTAGCAAGATCGAGCAGCATGTGTATATTATACTCCATAACAAAGCTGCAGTAGAGTCGAACAGCTAAAAATATAGTCGTTAATTCTTGGGATTTCAGTAAAAGTCCTCATAATCAAGAGAGAACATGGAAGTGATTCACGATGAAAGGAGATGATAGAAAAATGCGAAAAAAGAGAGGAAACAGAGAACTGCAGGAGAGTGGCTGAATTTCTTCTCATTCAATTCTCTCACTTTCAATGAATGCGTAGCTACAAATATATAGAAGAGGGTCCTAACTAATTATGCACACCTGGCTAACAAAAAGCTAACAAACAAAAAGGCTAATAGAATAAAATAGAAGCACCATCTATACAGCTAACATAATAAAATATCTATACAAATAACTAACTATACATTATACTGTAACACCCCCTCCTCAAGATGGAGCATATATGTTTTCTATCCCATCTTGGATAAATGTGAAGCAAGAGTAATGGAGGAGAGTGCCTTACTGAAAACTTCAACAAGCTAGGATTGAGTGTAGACATCAGATGTGGAGACAAAACCGGCCTCAATCTGATCTTAAATTAAATGGCAATTCAGCTCGATATGTTTAGTCCTTGAAAGATTGGATTGGAGGTAATGTGTAATGCTGCTTGGTTATCACAATGGAATGGAACTGACTGTGGATAAGAAATTTGCAAATCCTGTAAAATGTGCTTCACCAAGTCATCTCACAACAGGTGCTAGCCATCGACCTATACTGTGCTTCGGCTGATGATCTTGATACCACAGTTTATTTCTTGGACTTATATGAAACTAGTGAATTCCCAAAGAAAATGCAATAACCAGCGACTGACCTCCGGGAATCAAAGCATGTAGTCCAGTCAGAATCACAAAATGCATGAAGGATCGGTCCAGATGAAAAGAAAAATAGGAGACCTTGACCCGGTGCCAATTTGAGATACCTGAGCACTTTGTGGACTATATGAAGATGTGTGTAAGAAGGGACTTCCATAAATTGACTAAGGTTTTGAAGGGCACAACAGATGTTGGGTATTGTAAGAGACGAAATACATCCATTTCCCAATCAATCTACGGTAAACAGTTGGATCAGGTAGAGCCTTCCCCGAGTCCTTACTTAGTTTCAAATTTTGATCCATGGGGAGTTTAACTGGTTTAACCCCAAGGAACCCAGAATCAGCTAGTAAATCTAAGGTATATTTGCGTTGACAGATATAAATCCCTTTGTTTGATCGTGCAACTTCAATGCCGAGAGAGTACTTCAAATCACCTAGTGCTTTAGTCTTAAATTGAGTGCCGATGAGTTTTTGCAATAAATCGATGTGTTCCAAACTAGAACTAGCTACCACTATATTATCTACATACACAAGTAAAACTGTGAGAAAATGATCTGTGGGCATAGTGAATAAACAATAATCTGCTTTTGACTGAGAGAAACTGAATTGTACGAGAGTTGAGAAAATGTGGAATACCATTGCCGTGAAGCTTGCTTCGGGCTATATAGGCTTTTTAACATTTTACAAACTTGAGTGGGAGTCCCTTTTGTGTAGCCAGGTGGTCTTTTCATGTAAGACACCATGTAGGAAAGCATTACTTACATTAAATTGTTTCAAATACCAACCTTTAACTGCAGCTATAAGCCTATAACTAATATGCACCTGATCGTGACCAATTTTGCGATCGGAGATAATGTCTCATTGTAGTCTATCCATTCCCTCTGTGTATATCCTTTAGTCACAAGTCTTGCCTTGTACCTTTTAACGCTACCATCAGAGTGGTACTTTAATTTATAAACCCATTTGCACCCCGATCGCGACCTTTCCCATTGGAAGATCAGTGAGAATCCAAAGTCTTATTTAACTAAAGAGCTTATATCTCTAAGCGTATAGCTTAACACCAATTAGGATTGTTCACGGCTTCATGATAAGTGTTAGGTTTCGAATGTGTGCAAATGGATGACGAGAAAGCTTTGGAATGGGGAGTTAATTTATGATAAGAAAGAGTATTGGAGAGGGAAAAAGCATTACCTACAACACATTATCTGTCTTAAGAGAGGACTGGAGAGGTTGAGTGTGGTAGTCTGTTGGCAGTGGTATTCCTGCAAGAACGGAGGTGCTCTTTTGATTCTAGTAGACTTGCGGAGGACAGGAGGTGAATGAGGTATATTAGATGATGGTATAGGGAGAGAGTCAATAGGTGTAGAGGTAGATGGTATGGTATGGTCAAGTAAGTGTGTAGCAGGTGGGCAGATGCATATGATGCATGATCTGGTAATGGTGGAGGGTCAAGAGAGATGGTGTACATATCGGTGTCTGGGAGTGGTCTACTAAAAACAAATCTCATGGTTTAAGATTTCTGGACCTCGTGGGATGCGCTTGCTTATAAGGAAAAAGAGTTTCATGGAGTAAAACATCTTTAGATATAAATTTTTTTTTTTGGTTTTTAAGTCCATGACTTTATATCCTTCCAACTTCAAAGGGGTATCTTATGAAAATGCATTTGCATCCTCCAGGGTCAAGTTTTTTTCTTCCTTGGATTAAGGTGGATGCGAAGCAAAGACACCTAAAAATCCTAAGATGTGAATAGATTAGTTTGGTCTAAAATAAAACATTAAAAGGTGTTTTATTTTGTAAAAGAGGTGTGAGAATTCTATTTATTAAGCCCATGTTTGGTTCGGATTAAAATTCGATTTTAATCCAAGTCAAAGTCAAATAATCAATATTAACCACATCTTTTATAAGTCCCACAATTTTTCAACAATACATTTCAAAAACTTCTATCACAATCTAATAAAAAATCTAATTTTAATCTACACCAAATACCCTCTAAATAAGTGTTTGTAAGTATGAATTCATTCAAATAAAATAAAGAAGGACCATATTGAAATCTTAAAGCTAGAGAAATTTAGCAAATGTTGGTGTTTCCTTTCAACAATCCCATTTTGTTGATGAGTCTCAACACAACTTTTATGGTGAATAATCCCTTTAAGAGAGTAAAAACCTTTTAAAGTGAATTCGGGACCATTATCGCTTCTCAAGATTTTCACCGTGGTTTGAAATTGAGTTTCAATTAAATTGATAAAATGTTAAGTTCACGAATGGCCACCCAATTTTAAAATTAGTGTCACCATGGTTACTCAATTTGATTTTGTTTCTATAGACCACATAACTTTATACTTAGTGTCACCATGATCACTCAATTTGATTTTATTTTACCATAATCATCCAATTTTATATACCGTTTTACTATGAACATTTAATTATGGTCACTCAACTTATTTTCACCATTTTTCACTAATCTTGAAAGAGGTAAAACGGTAGTTTTGCATTATATATAAACAAATGTTAAAAAACAAAAAACAAAATAAAAACTTATTTAAAAAAAGTTACTTAAAAAATAGAATAAAATATAAACTTAATTAAACTATGTTTTAAAATATTTTAAAAAGTGTTTCTAAAATAAAATACAAACTTATTTTAAAAAATGTTTTTAAAATAAAAAAAAAACTTATTTTTAAAAAAATGTTACTTAGAAAAATAAAATAAAATAAAAATGTTTTTAAAATAATATAAAAACTCATTTTAAAAATAAAATAAAAACTTATTTTAAAAAATGTTAATTAGAAAAATAAAATAAAATAAAAATGTTTTTAAAATAAAATAAAAACTCATTTTAAAAATAAAATAAAAACTTATTTTAAAAAAACGTTACTTAGAAAAATAAAATAAAATAAAAACTTATTTAAAAAAATGTTTTAAATTTAATTTTATATATATTGCAAACTTACCATTTTACCCATTTTAAATTTGATGAAAATGGTGAAAAGAATTTGTATGGCTATAGTGACACTAAATATAAAGTTGGGTGGCCACTAGTGAATTTAACTTATTGATAAAGGACCTAATGCAATGAGTTGAATCAAATTTTCTCTTAAGCATACATATCCAAGTGGTTCGTGAAAAATCATCAACTACCGAGAGGAAGTATTCAGAGCCATCGTGAGCCGTGACAGAACATGGACCCCAAATATCATAGTGGATGGGTTCAAAGATGTTTTTAGTTTTATTAGTGCTTATAGGAAAATGTGACCTATATTGTTTGGCTAATGGCAAATAAAACAATGAGTACGATTTGTATTTTTGTGTTGAGAAGTAAAAGAATGATCAGATATAAGTTTCAATCTAGAATAAAAACATGACCTAAACGATATTGCCACAAATGTGGTTGAATGTCAGAATGTATTTCAAATGCTCCTAAGAAAGGTTGCTTAAGGGTAAAAGCAGATAAAGCAGTCACTAAAGCCGTGTGGGAGACTTTTTCATGTAGGAGTCTGCACAAGCCACCCCAAATCTTACCCTTCCTAATCGTTCTACAAGACAAAAGGTCTTGTATGTAGCATGCCTCAGATAGCAAAAATTGGGCAGTATTGAAGTCGTGCCAATTTCGTAGCAGATAATAAATTGAAGTCAAATGCACGAACACAAAGTACGTCCTTAAGGAGTAATGAATCAGTGACCTTAACCACACCAGTATGCGTGACAATGACTGCATCTCCATTTGGCAACTTTACCGAAAATGAGGCTTTTGAATTATTAGAAGAATTTAGTGTGACATATCATATGATCTGTTAATAATCCAAGGAATATTTGAAGATTCATGAGTACATGTGTGTGAAATAGATAGACAAATAGGTGTACCAGACATAGAAGACTGAGAATCAATTTTGGAGTTGTTAATGGTCTAAATTTGGTTGGCAGAGTGAGAAGCATCCTTGTGTTGAAGCAAAGTTAGGAGCTCTTGATATTGTCCCTTGGTCAAAGAGAATTGTTCCTCACTGTCCCCAATTATGGCTGCTTGGTTTGCAAAACTTCCTCATTCCTTTCCCGAATTGTACAACTTGTGATTTAGGGGATAACCATATAACTTGTAGCGCCTCTTTATAGTGTGTCCAGTCAAGTTGCAATGTGTACAAACATGTGTCTTAACATCACTTGCTTTAAAACAATTCCTGAGGGAGTATCCAAGAATCTTACAGTATGTGCAATAAGGTCTCCCTTTTTTCATTAGAAAATGTCCTTCCATAACCGAAAACCTTAGACACCTTATTATCGCCAATAGTTGTCCTTGAATAGTTGTCTGTAGCCAATAGTTCTGTGACTAGAACAATCCCAGAATTTTTTGAATTCTCTAATCGAAAGGATTAGAAAGATCAGGTGTAGGCGTCTCAGTAAATGTAGGTGTATTCCCTTTAGCTGAGGAATTCCAATATTAGTTATGATGTGACTGGACCAAGCTTCATACATGTAAAGATTCGAGGTTCATTGAAACGAAAATACGGATGAGTTCGAAATCAAGTCGAGGTGAAGATGTCATGCAATCATGCAATCGAGCTATGGAGTCCAAAATGTCGAAGTTAACAAGCCTATGGTCAAGTTTCATGTTGGAGTTGAAGGCCCAAAAGAAGTGGAAGACGACTGAATCAAGAAGGGTATGGAGGCCCGAAGCTTCAACTACGCGACCGCATAGTTTGTTCACTCATGCGGTCGCATAGCCACCAGCCGCGAGCAACAAGAACCATTTCATGCGGCCTATGCGACCGCATGCAAGAGGCCTATACGACCGTGTACGGACGTCCGGATGCGAGAGTTTGGCAGTTTCCTTATTTTATTATAATTCCATAATTTGATATCTTTTAGAATAATTTGAACTCTAATTCATAATCTTTTAGTATTTTAGGGTTTTCCCATATTTTAGTATAAAGACGATTTCTTATTTAATTGGAAAACAACTTTGATTATTATTTTGAGATTGAAAATAAATTTGGTGAGATTTATTCCTCTAATGTTCTTGGTGGTTTAAAGCTCTAATTGAAGTTATCAAAAGGAGATTGAAATCCTTTTGTGGTGTTCACAATTCATAGTTCTTGTTCCGGGTAATCAATGGGTCGAATTTCTCACGTGGAATCTCGGTTTTGGTACGGGACAAATAACGGGTCGGGTTGATCTTTTGTGCGACGTGATTTCTAACTTTCTTGGGTTGGNAATTTTACAATATTTTGTAACATAATTACGTTTTTACTAGATTTTCTAGTATTAGTATAAATAGGAGATTTATTTCATTGTAAAAATCAAGATTTTTATTATTTTGAGAGATTAAATACAATTTGTGAGTTCTTTCCTCCATATTTTTGGTGGCTTAGACTTATAATCTTGAACTTATCAAAAGGTTTCACAGTCCTTTTATGGCGTTTCCACTTCACGGTTCTTGATCCGGATAATCAACGGTCGGATTTCTCGCGTGAAATCTCGGTTCTTGGGACGGGTTAAACAATGGATCAGGTGGAACTTTGTGCGACGTGATTTCTAGCTTTCTTGGGTTGGTTCCATCTTGTTTGTGGGTTCCCAAGATCAATTCTTGGCTGGGTTCACATCAGTTGATATCAGAGTTTGACTCTAGATTTCAGGTCACCTACCATTTACTTTCTGTCAATTATTCTCATTGTTTGAGTAAAGAAAATTTACTGTTCACGTTACTGTTCAAAGGGGAAAAAAATTTCCCGCTTTTTATGTTTTTGTTTGAGTCATTCTTTTCTGTGTAATTTTATTATTTGTTTTGCCTCTAGATTATATTTAGTTTTTTATTGAAAAAAAGTTATTGTTCACGACGTACTGCTGAAAAAAAGGAGAGACGCAAAAAAAAAGTCTCAACACTTCGTGAACGTTTAGAGGAAAACTTAACAAAAACAAATATCGATTTTTGAGTCGTTTTATTTCTTTTCTTGAGCTTCAGTCAATTACCTCAATCCGTACATATTTTGTTGATTATCCAAACTTATGCTTGTGGTGGCGTTCATTGCGAGATTGTGTCACAATTGATTGAGATCGGTTATTTCTTGAGCCATTGAGGATGGATGATGAGTGGTAAAAGGTAGAGTGGTGAACTCATTATAGGGTAGAACTCATTATAGGGATGCAAACATGTGAGGTAAATGGTTTCGTTTTTTTATTATTTCTTTTCATTCAATTTTTGTTATTTACTTAATTGCAAACGTAAAATATTAGTAAATAAGGAGGAAAAGGTACCTAAGGGATTTTATGCTGAGTTTGTGGATAATATGTGGGCCATACATAGTAGGTTTGATCAATTGGATTTGGCGGTTGAACGTATTAGTGGTGATGTGGCTAGGTATGAAACCTTGATAGGGAGTCAATAGCGAAGGACACCCCAAAGGGTTCCTTATGGGGGTAGAGAAGATAGGCAAGGACGGAACCTTATGGCTGAATT
>CAIGRH010011973.1:0-13905 GCA_903798295.1 Fraxinus nigra | reverse complement strand
TATCAAAATTTATAAAAAAAATCATTTTTTTAATCCAAATCAAATAGGGACTTCATAATACTTTAATGCGATATTGAACATATACATCCCACAATTTGTTTATGAGGCGTGGGATCGACTTTCACTTAAATTTTTGCTATATACGCACGAGAGATGCTTCGCATATAAAAAATAATTTAACAGGAAAACTCACAGGAGAAGCACTCGTGTGGGTCCAGCACAATTGTTTTTAATACACGATGGGACCCACCATCTAAGTATTTCTGGTAAGCCCACGTAAAATAAATCATGTATTTGAGGATTAATTGTATACGCATTACTAGAACAATATTACTCATTTCTAATAGAGATAATCTCCAATATATTTAGTATTGATTAAATACCTCATTATTTAATACATTTACGAGAAATAAAAATGGATAAAAATTAATGAAATGTACGATTAAAAATATATAAATTAAATTAAATTATTGATTTTAACTTACATTTAATCAATTCTTTTAATTGAATTAATGGTAGTGTATATCTTGAGCTGCCTTCCAACGTCACTGTCCACATCCTCAGGCACGACACCTCCTTAAATTGCTCAACACACAAGAAACAATCAATCAAAAATCCCATCTTCGTTCTTCGGAAGAAAGAAATTGATCTGCGGTGAGAAAAAATAAATAAAAATGAACAGCACAAAGGGAAGAACAACAATCGATGTTGGGACTGACGGGGTAGCCATCATCACCATCATTAACCCTCCTGTTAACTCTCTATCCTTGGACGGTACTATTTACAATTTTTCTACTTTGGCCTCAGATCTCATTCGTGCAGTTTCGTTTTGAATTTCACTTTTCTTTTATGGATTGTTTTGATTTTGTAGAAACTTGTTATCATGGGTTCGATGTTAGTGGATTTTAGTTCGTTGATTAATTTTCTTAAAATTGTTCATACTGGTTCAGTCCAACTCTTGTGTGTTCACAGAAATCTGCGAATTGATTGTAATTTTTAATTATGGTTTCTTGGTTACCGTTGCAAGGTTCTACATGATAATTGATGAATTTTTTTTATTTTCTTTACTTGCAAAAGTTTAGCCATGTGAAAAGGCCAGTAAATTCATATTTGAATTAATTGAGGTAAATCAGATGCTTTGATAAATGAATTTGCATTTGACGATTATTGATCACGAATTATGGCTTGATGATAATTTGAGGGCGTTTGTATATTAACAAAGATGGTTGGTTAGGCTTTACAGATCAAAGTTTGCATTTTGAAAAACATTAATAACAAGTGATAGCTGTTAATTTGATCTCATATTGCTATCTACGGAGATGGCTAATTCCCCCCCACCCCCTACCCCCCACGCAAAACACACTCACCATATACAAAACCCAAAGAAAATCATACGGCCACAACTTGTGAAGAACTTCCCTTGCCCCCAGCAACTAAATTAGAATATGCAAGAGCATGCATCTACAAACACAAGAGGGGAGGGGCCGGGGGTAAAGAGATGATGAGTTTGTAGGTTGCAGTTAGTGATTAGTTTCTCTTGTTCACCCAAAATTTGCTTAACTTCCTTTTTTGTTCCTTTTTCCAGTATTAAACAGCTTAAAAGAGAGTTATGATCAAGCTTTGAGAAGAGATGACGTGAAGGCAATTGTTGTCACAGGTAAATGACATAGATTGTTGTTTTATATTATGCACAGGAGATGACTAAAATATGGAAGGTAATTTATCATGTTTGAACAGGTGCACAAGGCAAGTTTTCTGGTGGATTTGATATCAGCGCGTTTGGTAAAATCCAAGGAGGAAATGGTACATGTTATTTGTTTGCTTTTACGTATAGTTTTTGTTTTGTTATTGCCTCATCAATTCTTTGCTAATAGTACCCTGTATTGATCACAGTTGCTGCACCGAAGCCAGGTTTTGTGTCAATGGAGATTCTATGTGATACTGTGGCAGGTATACTATTGGGTTTTATAATCAGTCAGGCCTTAGTAACGTGTGCTGTAGCATAGGATTTGTTTATATTTTTTTATTTGCTCATGGTGTCTTTGTTTTCAGCTGCAAGAAAACCCTCAGTAGCCGCTATTGATGGTCTTGCATTGGGTGGAGGATTAGAAGTGGCAATGGTGAGCTCTCCCATTTGTTTCAGTTCCTTATACTTTCCTATTGAATTTGCGTGATGACATTTGCTGTCTTGCTTTCAGGGTTGCCATGCGCGCATATCTACTCCTAATGCACAACTAGGTTTACCAGAACTGCAGCTTGGGGTTATTCCTGGATTTGGAGGTACAGAGATTTTTGAATAATGTTATAATACTAATAGTACTCAGTAATTTTTACAAAAAGGAAAAAAGAAAGGAAAATCTATTGATTGGGTAACCTTTTACCCGGTGTTACCCATTAATGAATAAATTGCAAAACTGACTCGGGCTGGAAAGCTCTTCGATTCTTTTTTTATGGAAATACTCACTAATTATGAGTAATTTTTAAAACAACAACAAAAAAAGAGAAACAAAAATCTTTGTTTGGGTAACATTTTAACTCATCAATGAATAAATTGGAAAACTGGCTCGGGCTAGCAAGATCGTCCATCGGTTTTTGTTGGTGTCCTCGTACTTACTGATTGTTGTTCCATAAGATGGGCAAAACAGAATGACCTCAAAAGGGTAATTTCATCTGGCAATTAAAAGAACATGTAATACTGTGGTGCCAAAAATTCCAGGAGACTTTTAGAAACACATCAATGTATAGATATATGTCTTGTCTAGGAAAAGATGCTAAAGAAGTTGGGTAGTTGTTTTTATATTTTATGATTAAGAAGGGTCGTGGAAGTGTTGATGTTTTAATATGATTAGGAAACTATGTAATATTTGAATGTAATGGACACCAACTTTTTCTTCTTCATGTTTTCATTCTCTCTTGCTCAAGTTTCTAAATTGATGCATTTTATTGCCACGTGCTGATTACTATTTAACCTTCTGTAGTTCCATTGTCATGAGTGGTGAAAGATTTTCGAAATGTATTCTGTATCCATTTTAATGATTTTCCCCACCAATTGCTTGTTAATCGCATCAGTGGGATGTTTTCAAGTCAACCATGTAGTTATATCACGTTCCTTCTCTCTCTCTTACAATCTCTCAATTATCTATGTCTCAGGAACACAGGCACTGCCACGCCTTGTAGGTCTAGCAAAGGCACTTGAAATGATGTTGGTAAGCTGTAACTTGCCTATAAATCAGTTCAGTGCTTTGGTTGTGTAGCTTGTTAATTTTTTTTTTTACATGTAATGTGTACATCTCTCTCTCTGTCACATAGACATCAAAGCCTGTGAAAGGGCAGGAGGCTTTAAGTTTAGGCCTTGTGGATGCCATAGCTTCATCAAAGGAATTAGTGAACACTGCTCGTCGCTGGGCTCTTGATATTTTGGAGCGAAAAAGACCTTGGATAAACAGTTTCTACAGGACTGACAAGTTAGAACCTCTAGGCGAGGCAAAGGAAATACTAAAGTTTGCACGAGCTCAGACCCGTAAACGGGCTCCGAACCTCAAGCATCCATTAGTTTGCATTGATGTTATTGAGGAGGGCATAGTTTCTGGTCCTCGTGCTGGGCTTTGGAAGGTTCATTTCTATTTCAATGCTCAATTGTTTTTATTCGAGTTACTTTAACATGTCCTAAGATCATTGGATATCTAATATTGCCAGGAAGCTGAAGCATTCCAAGGGCTTCTGCATTCAGACACTTGCAAGAGTTTGGTCCATATTTTCTTTGCCCAACGTGGTACCACAAAGGTTGAGTGAAGTTAAATATGCTATATTTATATCATTGTCCTTGCAGTCTGTCAGTAAGTAGCAAATAATTGCACAGAAGATATAATTTTCTCCACTCACGAGAACTCCCCTGTTCTTATTCTCGTCATATCTCTAGTTACACATTTTAATTTATTGGCTATTTTCCCTCTGATTATAAACAGGTTCCAGGGGTCAGCGATCTAGGCTTGAAGCCAAGGCGAATCAACAAGGTAGCAATACTTGGTGGAGGGCTTATGGGTTCTGGAATAGCAACAGCTTTGATTCTTAGTGGTTACCCAGTTATCCTGAAAGAAGTTAATGACAAGTTCCTACAAGCTGGTATTGATAGAGTACAAGGTGAGAAAGGCTGAAGCATCGATTTGACATCTAGGATTGCATTCAATAAAATAAAACCATTTATTATTTTTGTCATTCAGCAAATTTAAAAAGCCGTGTTAAGAAAGGGAACATGAGTCAAGAGAAGTATGAGAAAACTCTTTCTTTACTCAAGGGTGCCCTTGATTATGAAAGCTTTAGAGACGTGGACATGGTCATAGAGGTAAATTTAAGATATATTATTAGCAAGTGTACAATTCCCCCGCCCCTTTCTTATCTCTCTCAATGGGTGACCCATTGTTTTGTGTTCCAACACGTGGAATAGGCTGTCATCGAGAACGTGTCTTTGAAGCAGCAAATATTTTCAGATCTTGAAAAATTTTGCCCCCCGCATTGCATACTTGCGAGTAATACATCCACTATCGATCTAAATCTTATTGGGAAGAAGACCAAGTCTCAGGATCGTATTATTGGAGCCCATTTTTTCAGGTAAAAAATTTGGGATATTCTATTTTTTAAAAATATTCCTGTATTTTTCTTTGATGTAGCAATTATTTCATAATTATTGCAGTCCAGCTCATGTGATGCCACTTTTGGAAATTGTTCGTACCCCAAAGACATCACCTCAAGTAATTGTAGACTTACTGGATGTTGGGAAGAAGATAAAGAAGACGCCTGTTGTGGTTGGAAATTGCACTGGTTTTGCTGTCAACAGAATGTTTTTCCCATACACTCAAGCAGCCCTATTACTTGTTGAACGTGGTACAGATATCTACCAGATTGATAGGGTAATTACAAAATTTGGAATGCCGATGGGTCCATTCAGGTAATATATTAGTCACCAGCACAGCACGACTATAATATATTGTATCAGTTATTCTTTAGCCCTAAATATTTTGAGTTGCTGTCTTTATGGTTTTAATTTCAATTTCCATAGATTGTGCGACCTTGTGGGTTTTGGCGTTGCAATTGCTACTGGTGGTCAATTTGTTTTGAGTTTCCCAGAGAGAACTTACAAATCAATGTTGATACCGCTTATGCAAGAGGATAAGAGAGCTGGTAAATCTTTCTTTTAATCTCAAAACTTGTCCAGCTGGTAAATCTTTCTTTTAATCTCAAAACTTGTCAAGCTGGTAAATCTTTCTTTTCATCTCAAAACTTGTCACTAACTCATATTAGCATGTTTGGTAAGGTAGAATAGACGGTACTGGATAGTATTAAAGTAGAAAGGGAAACAAAAATCTTGGTCTTACCTAGTACTTAGTACCCTAGTACATGGGTAATGCTTATTTGATGTATTTTTTAGCATGTGAAGTGCTTCATTGAAATTGCTCTTGCCTTTAGGTGAAACTACTCGCAAAGGGTTCTATGTTTATGATGAGAAACGCAAAGCCAACCCAGATCCAGAAATAAAGAAATATGTTGAGAAGGCGAGGGAGATTGCTGGTGTCACCACTGACCCTAAGGTTATTCCCAAATTTCTATCATTTTCCTGTTACAATGATCGTATATTTCCACCTCTGAATTTTGTGATTTAAACTTCTCTTCCAGTTGACAAAATTATCGGACAAGGATATTGTGGAGATGATATTCTTTCCTGTGGTGAATGAGGCTTGTCGAGTGCTCGATGAAGGTATTGCAGTCAAAGCTGCCGATCTGGACATATCTGCTGTCATGGGCATGGGATTTCCTCCTTACAGGTTTGTTTTAGAATATTGAATTGGGAAGATTTCATTTATAATCTTCAAAAGTAATTCCTAATAATACTCATCGACCAGGGGAGGGATCATGTTTTGGGCGGATACTCTTGGATCTAAATACATTTGTTCGAGATTGGAGGAGTGGTCGAATTTGTATGGAGGATTCTTCAAGCCGTGTTCTTATTTAGCCAAGCAAGCTGCAAAGGGAGCTCCCCTTGTGAGAATCTTAATACTCTGTTTCTGCATTACTGATAAACAGCCCTGTAGGACTTTGGTGGAAATATTTTTGAATCATAGGACTTAGTTGTTCTAAAAACGTTACAACTAAACAAATTAATTATTCAGTTAGTACTGATCTTAAAGCATTAACTCGAGATCTTTCTATACTAAGCATGTGGTACCAGTTCGAAAAGTATTATTGGACAGGATAATGTATAAAATTTTAACATTTTTTTCTTAATAATGTCCATTACCACTTAATCCTTTCGACCAAACTTTCATACTAGTGTTTTAAGTAGTGATAACCTGCTGCACACACTATTGAAAACCAAGCTGTAACATTGTTTTATGCCGATAATGCTTTGCTAAGAAATTTGAATCTTGTATTACGCAGAGTTTAAGCGTGGATCAAGCAAAGGCTCGCTTGTAAGGTCGATTGGTTGCTTTCTGTTGTCCGGTCAGTACGTTTCTTGTTTATTTTTCTCAGTGTTATATGCTTTTATTCCAACCCCATGTTAAGGGTTGAGTAGTTATCAATAATGTTAACCGAAAATGGAGGATGACTGTAACTGTGAAAAATTTTATACCATAAAAATTATCTTAATTTCTAGTGCAGTTTCCTTCAATTTATTCCACATTGGCATAATAAATTTTCATTTTCAATTACGATTGTTCTTTGAAAAAGCTGTAGAAACGTGAAAAATGCAAACATCAATTGCATATAATGTGCTATACTGTATGTAGTATGTTTGGTGATGTTCGTGAAATAAAATTTGAGCTTGATTTGTGTAATGACTCGGGTCCCACTTAATGAGTTGTTCCGGCCGTTAGATCGACGACGTACTGTTCCCACTGTACAACATGTGTCTCTTCAGCATATTTTATCCTCACTCGCATGTTCCCTGAGAAAACTTCCTAAGGGGTCACCCATCCTGGAATTGCTCCAAGCTCAGCACGCTTAATTGTGAAGTTTCTAACGATGGATTTTCGGAAAAGAAGGTGCACCTTGTTGGCATGAGTAGTACCTATCAAATCTTTTTAAGCTATCCTGGTCGGGATATTACAATTCGGTTCATGATTCATCATTTGGTTCTACTTGTTTATCACCCCTCAATCATAGCACAACCCCATGGGCATAAAAGTTGGATATAAATAAGAAGAAAAAGAAACCAACTAAACAATCCTCAATTCGCTGGCACGAGTAATCTATCAAATATAACAGTGAATATATTATATAATCATTCGAGACAACGAAATAGGATTTTATATTTCTACGTTAAAAGCCTGTCCAATACCAGGATTGATAACGACCATTCATCCGAACCCTAAAAATATATATTTATCATAAATAGCTAGAAAGGACTGTTATACTTCCATCAAAATTCTAAAAAGATAGTCATCAGTGCAAAAGTTCAATCTAAGACCATGTTTGATGGATAACCGATGTAAAAAAAAAAATTATTTGCAGTCTCAAAACAAAATTTTGATGTACCATCATTGCTTCCTCTTCATTCATCACTACTCGCATGAGACTTCCTTTTTAAAGGCAAAATGCTTCCCTATTGATGTATTTTTACATCCCACAATTTGTACGGAACGTTCAGTCTTGTCCATATTAATGCAAGAGCGCTTATTCGATGAGCTGTTACGGCCTCTTTCAACTTTCAAGGATAGTTGCTTCTATGCAAACCTACAATCCTACATCTTTTATCACTGAGCGATCATTTAGGCTTTAGACGGTGATATGAGTAGTTTCTCTCTCGACAATGAAGTTTATTTCCATCATTCCCTGACCGACTTTAACGTGGATAAGCAGTAAGAAATGATAATTCAGATCAACGGACTCATTCTTCTTCAAATTATTTAAAGCAAATGTGTTATCTTTCTTTGGATGATGCATTAAGTCAGTGATTAATTGAATTGTTCTAATTTAATTAGATCATATTATTAACCACAAAGGACTTGAAAAACGATACGATATACAAATTAAAGTGCTACAATTAATATTTTCGTTGTTATAGAAAGAAAGAATGAAAGATCGTGCAAGATTTTAATCCGATCCAAACAAGCCCTTAATTTAAGTACGAAGATAGCTACCAAACAACCCTAGCACCAGACAAAAAGACTATTTTGTCATTTTTTCTTTTTCTTTTTTCAAATAAACTATATAAACTAGTCACGTTCCAGGTGCTCCTGTGGGTCCACTCCAACTCCACCTCATCACCAGTTCCCTACTTCAGTGCCAAATTCTGCAACTCTTCATTCATTTACACCCTTACACCTCCCTCTCAGTGTGAAGCTATTTTCAGGCATTCAATATATCATTTTTGACAGCATATAAAACAATACCAAAATAAATAAATAAATCAAGAACCTATAGGGCAATTTATTTTTTCGGTAAAAAACTTCAAGATTTTGGAAGTGAAAAATGGTTATGGAAGTGGTGCATGAAGACATTGGAGAAGGTAACATGCAATGTACAGACCATCCGAACAAGAACAGCACCCCAGGTGGGATTTGTGCATTTTGCCTCCAAGAAAAGCTTGGAAAATTAATCTCTTCTTCATTCCCTCTGCCCATCTCTTCCTCCACTTCTTCATCTTCTCCCCCTTCTTTCAGTTCTGATTTTGGTGGCGCCGCCACCTCTTCCGCCACTGCCACGTCCCTTCTAGTTCGCCGACGTGTATCTTCATCTGCCAGATTGCCCTTTATTTTGACACAAAGGAATCAGAAAAATAAAGATGGTGCCATTTCAGATTTCAAGAGAAGCAAGTCTACCACTGCTCCAAGAAGAGGTATCCATTTCTTGAATGAAAATCTTAAAGATTATGACCCTCATAAAAGAGGGTTCTGGTCCTTTCTTTATTTGTCAAAATATTCAAGTACAACCAAGAAAATTGAAACCCATTATAAAGATTTGAACTTTCCGTCTAGTAGTGTAAGTTCTGTAGCTACAATAAAATCGAGGGACAAGAAGGAAGAATTCGTGGGTTGTGAAGAAAATGAGAGTCCAAGAAAGGTATCAAGATCCAGATCTGTTGGTTGTGGAAGTAGGAGTTTTTCTGGTGATTTCTTTGAGAGAATTTCAACTGGTTTTGGTGATTGTACTCTCCGCAGAGTGAAGTCTCATAGAGAAGGCAAATCTAAACTTCCTTCAGAACGCAAAAATGGAGATAATAATGAGCAAGCTCGAATTAAAGAGAGGGTAAAATGTGGTGGGATTTTCAGTGGTTTTAGCATCACTTCATCTTCTTCGTCAACCTCATCTTCAACTGAAGGTACTGCAGCAACAGCCACTGCAGGGAATCTTTCTAATGGGAGGAGTAAAAGTTGGGGATGGATATTTGCAAGCCCAATGAGAGCTTTTAGCAAGCCTTCAAAGAGGGATTCTTCTTCAAATAAGAATGCTACTCCAAATTTGGCTGCAATTCCTTCATTGTTGGCTGTGGGAGGATGAGAAAATTAAACAGTAAAAAGTCTTGGTTTTACTGATAATTTGCAGTACATTTTCACACATTTCTATGTTTTTATTAATGTTCGTCTCTGTTTTACATTGTTGGTACACTTGTTTATCTTTCATTAAGTATGTTGTTAATTCATTAATTAGAGTTTGGTTTTTCTTAAGTTGAATGCTTATCAGTATTTTCAGGCCAGTGTTGTAATACTTCAATGTGAATTGCATATATATGTTTGAGTTAATTGGTTTGAATTGTCTTTTGCTAGTACTTGTGATTGTTAAGGTTAATTATCATGCTATGCTTAAAGCATCGCATTTCTCCCATGTTGTACGACCTCGTCTAGAAGCTTAAGACTTCATATAGGAGAAACATTTATCTATCTAAATCAAGTCTTTTAAATGTCTCCATCGTCTGCAAGCCTAATTCATGTTTTATCAAAGTCCTAATGTACAAAAGAGTATTGATCAAAAGGTGACGACGAGACTAGAATTAATATTTATGTGTTATGAAACAGATCTCAAGTAAATGACAATAATGAAATAATGAAGAAGAAAATAAGAATACAAGAATTTACGTGGAAACTCAATTCAGGGAAAAAATCACGGGTATATGACAACAATTCGCTATAATCAATAATTTTGTGTTTACAATATTAAGATTTCAATAATCTCAATTGAAATATAAGCTCTCAATTTCTCAATATGTTGTTAAATTCGTAGAGAATATAATGAGAATATTACAATATAGAGATACAATGTGAAAATATATATAAACCCTCTTATTGAAGTTCGAGAAGAAATCCCAAAATTCGATAAAACAGAAAAATCGCGAAAATCAGTTAGTGTTGCAGTGCCTAGGCGCTAGGTCTCTGGTTAACATTCCAAAACATACTTTACTCAGTTCCGCCATCTCATTATCACTCATATGCCGAGCCGCATATGCTAAAGTTTTGTAACTTCATCATCTGTCAAAGAAGAAGTATAAACTCCTGCATCTCCAATCATTGTGGAACCGTGCAAAATGTACAATTGTGTAGAGTTTTTATACCCCTTCATGACAACAAGAGCACACTAGCTCACTTTCAAAACTCCACCTTCACCAATATATCCGTAGCCCTTTGAGTCAAGTGTACACAAAGATATGAGATTCCACTTCAGTTCTGTAACATGTCTTAAATCTGTAAGTATTCTTACAGCCCATCAAACATTTTGATTCTGACTGTGTCAACTCCAACTATTTTACAAGGCGCGTTGTTTTCCATAATTACAGCACCTCTCGAAACTTCTTTATATGTAGAAAATCGAACACTGTTAGGACACATATGAAAAGTACAGTCAAGAACCCATTCCTCACAAGGTTTAGAATCCCCGTCAGAAATCACAAGAAGCTCTTCATCACTTTGCTCATCTTCCACAACATCAGCTTCTGTCGTATTAACATGTTGCTTCTCTTTCTCAGTAGCACCAGCACCAGTAACTGTATTTATGTTTTTCAAGGTATAACAATCAGCTCTAATATGTCACTTCTTCTTACAATAGTGACATGTCTTCTCAGCATGTATAGATTTCAATCAGCCCCTCATATTTTTGTCATTCTATCATGTTTCTCCCGCGCACAATCAAGCCTTCAACATGATTTTTAGATCCTCCAGCAAGATGCCCCATTTTCTCCTTAGATAGCAAAGCATCATAGACCTTTTTCACGATGAGAATATCCCAACTATAGAGAATAATATCACTAAAAGTCACATATGATGGCGGCAGGGAACACAACAACATCAACGCCAAGTCCTAATCGTCATATTTAACTTCCAATGTCTCCAAATCATCCACGATTTCTTTGAACATAGTTAAGTAATCATCCAATGACGCACCTTCAGACATCCGGTGAGAATAAAAATGTTGTTTCAAGTGTAGCTTGCTGGTCAAACTCTTTGTCATGCAAAGTTGCTCCAACTTCAACCACAATGCAACGACACTTTTCTCCTTAAGAATATCATGAATAATTTGATTCGAGAGATATATATGAATTTGAGATTATTCTTTCTGATCCCTAAGTCACTTTTCATTCTACGCCCAGGTAGCATGCATCCTATCATACTTGCCATAATATAAATCTCGCGTTTCTATCCAACAACGGAATGTCATACTTCATTGTCGACATGCGGAACAATCAACATCGCGCTCTGATACCACTTGTTATGAAACGGATCACAAGATAATGGCAATAATGAAATAATGAAGAAGAAAATAAGAACACAAGAATTTACGTGGAAACCAAATTCAGAAAAAAAAATCACAGGAAAATGAGAACAATCCATTATATGTGTTTATAATATTAAGATTCTAATAATCGCAATTGAAATCTTCATTGTCAATCTTTTAATATGTTGTTGAAGATGTAAAGAATAATATGAGAATGTTTTTTTTAATATATATATATATATATATATATATATATAACCTCTTAATGGAATCCAAAATGGAGAAGAAATCGAAAAAATGGGAAAATCGCGGAAAGCATCACGACACCAGAGCGCCTTGATACCCGTTACATTTTTCCCCAATAGGGGACCTGGCGCCGCGATGCCAAGGTTTGTGCCTTTCTCTTCCTCTTGGTGATGCGGCGCCATGGCACCCTTCTCTCAAGTTTGATGTTCCAAAACATGCCTTTAGCCATCAAAGAGTCCTCCTTCAAACCAAATTCCTAATTATCATTGAAATTTAATCTCTACAACGTAGGACTCTACAAGCCCAAGTAAATTAGACTTCCTCCAATCAACCAAATACTAAATCAAATGGAATTTGGATCACACCACAACACGTTTTTTTTTTCCTTTTATCATTGTTTCTAACCAATAAAGAAAAAAAAAATTCGTAATTCAATTGAGATATAAGCATTTTATGGTTTCTAAATATTACTTGTCAAAAAGGTCGATCATAATTGATCCTCGTTGTAAATTGAAGTCGCCTCTCTAAATTCATATCCCATGTAATAGCATTTTATGATTNAAATTCCTAATTATCATTGAAATTTAATCTCTACAACGTAGGACTCTACAAGCCCAAGTAAATTAGACTTCCTCCAATCAACCAAATACTAAATCAAATGGAATTTGGATCACACCACAACACGTTTTTTTTTTCCTTTTATCATTGTTTCTAACCAATAAAGAAAAAAAAAATTCGTAATTCAATTGAGATATAAGCATTTTATGGTTTCTAAATATTACTTGTCAAAAAGGTCGATCATAATTGATCCTCGTTGTAAATTGAAGTCGCCTCTCTAAATTCATATCCCATGTAATAGCATTTTATGATTTCTAAATATTACTTGTCAAAAAGGTCAATCATAATTCATCGCCATTGTAAATTGAAGCTGCCTCTCTAAATTCATGCCCCATTTAATAGTTTAAACTTTTTAAATGAAATGGTCTATCATGGTATCATAGGAGGTGGAACATATTTTTTGAATTGAAGTCTCAATGCTATCATTTTTGAATATCCAACACTAAAGTTCTTTGACGAATAATTGAATTTGGTTTGCTAGTGAGACAAGGGAATTATTTTAAATACACATATGTAGTTAAATTTCATAATATATTCATATTGTTTTGTCAACTTAATAATAGGCCAATTTTTTAGTCCATGTGATAGTACACATAGAAGAAGAACCGACCGTGAGTTAAAAGAGTTTTAGCTTGAATCTATGTAATTTAGAAAGTACGTGCATGAAGGGGAAAATGCATGACTCTAGAACAGCGTTGTTAACGTGACTTTCTAAGACTTGCTTTCTATTTCTATTTATTATTTTGTTGCTGAAATATATTTACTATTTCTTTGTGTTAAATCTATACACAAATTAATCATTTTTCCCCAATATAATCTAAAGTCGTGTGTTGTGATTTGCTTGTAGATTGGTGTGACCTTCAAATTTACAAGGCATTTTCTTGATTCGGTGTATCTATATGTTTGCGAAAAATATTAGACTTATCATTTGAACAGTAACAAATATTACATGTTCTCCAAAGGCTAATGAATTACATTCATTTGAACTTTTAGCAAATTATTAGAGCACTATTTTTTTTTCTCAAAAATGGTACTGTTCACCATTTTTAATGTCTTGGCACACCCCAATAAAATGTAATGGCTGAAAGGGAAAATCAGCAGCTGTTAAGTTAGAGCTTTGGTGTTCAATCAAAATGTTCCTAAATAATATTGAAGTGATGAAGTCCTAGGTGATGCATATTTAATCAATCTAAAGACTCATTCAATATCATATTTCATTCTAGAATAAAATTTCAGTATGGCCTTACTGGAAGAAATATCATTAGCAAGGCATGATATTAAAATCAGAGTAATTAACAGAGTTGAATCTTTGTATCACACACACATATATGCTAGGCCATC
>CAIGRH010011937.1:0-13088 GCA_903798295.1 Fraxinus nigra | reverse complement strand
CAAATACGAGGAACATTTAAATTTCTCATAACAGAGCAATGGTGAGACTTGATCTCCTCATTCTATACCTCATTGGGCAAAGCTCAATACCTTCAATAATAAGGCCACCCTTCCAGTGAAGCTTCTCAATCTCCAAGAGTTGCATATGAATATCACTTTCATCTCCGTTATCATTGAAATATTCTCCTAATTCAATCTCCATCCATCCACCCATCTCTTCTTTCTTTCGCGAGTCAACCATCAATATTTTGCAAGCCCGATTGTCTCAACCTTCCATGTCTACGAACTGGTTGTTTTAGGTATACTTTGTCGTTCTCACCTTCAAACTCGACTATGCTTTGTTGAACAAGTTTGACAAACACCTTTGACGACAAGTCGAGCCCGTAAGAATTCTGATGGATTTTGAACACGAGATATGCTGCATAATTAGTCTTCAAAGACAACATTCTAGTTTGCATTTCCTACAAATTTCAAGCCAGCAAACACTCAATAGTTCTGCTACCTCAACAAACATACAGACAACAAACTCTAATAAAGAGCTTGCCCCATTTTTTCTATTAAAATGCATGTTGGAATAGTGTTTTGTAATATGTGGTTAAAGAATAGGAAAAAGTTTTGAGTTTGCGTGTATTATTATTTTATTAAAAAATGTGTAGTTGGACATAAGAGGGAGAAAAATGTATTTTACGAATAATAAAGATCAAACAAGGGCTTAATGACATTGCTGCGAAGCATTTTTAAGTAAGAATCCCATAATAGATGAGAGAGATGGCACATATTAAACAACCATAGCTCAATTTCCAATGTTCTACATTCAGATGACGATGTAATTTTAGTGCAAAGTCAAAATCACAAGTGACTCACAATATTTAATTTTGTGGATATGGTTTTCAACCCATCAGTAGTTGTGATGATAAAAAAGAGTAGCAAGAATAAGAGATTTCTCGATCAATCCATTTACCCCTCAAATTATCCATCTAATCTAGTATTCATTGAATACTTGAGCACAGAATTTCTCCGCCGATTCCTTAACTGAAGTTTTGTCAAAACGTTAAGTCGAGCGGCTAACTCTGTGCCAGCAACCGTGGTAAGACATATAAAGACACTTTTTTGATATATTGAGGAGAATCAATATAGAACCTTTTCTTCTGTATGAATCGATCTTTTCACACAAGATTGTTTTCCTACTCTTCAACCAATATGTGCATGTGCTTAAAAGTGTAATATATAAGATCGAGTCCCTTCAGGGCCACTGAGGTAAGTACCTGATCGTAAACTTCAGGGCCTCGTAGGATTAGTCGAGGTGCGCGTGACGCGAACCCGGGTACGTGATCAGTGTGGAAATTAAGAAATAATTGAAAACATTGAGAAAGCCCAAATTCAGGTTGTAGAGTTCTAAGGGTTGAACGCCACAAATATAATAATATTTGATAAGTTCGGTTCATGTTCAATCAATAATAAAAAAACAGAAATCTCATTTAATTCATAATGTCAAAAAGGTTTTTATGTTACAATGAGCCCTAATTGTACGAAAATATAATTCCAACATTGTAAAATATGGAATTAGGAATTCTAATTAAACTAGGAAACTGCCAAAAATTACCAAATCTGAGTCCAACTTTATGCCATGTTTCTGTGCGACTTCAAGCTCAAAAGTACCATGCGCCCTTGCAACCCCGTGCAGAATTTCGTGTCATTTTCGGAATGTATAATGGGCGAGAATCCGACAATCGAGCTGAAGGTTATGTCCATTTTCATCCACGCTGCTCGTTTTCTTTTTAAATATCTTCCAAACCTTGAATCCAACTCGTTTTGGCTCCCGAACCCTTCATGAAACTTGAACCTTGGCTTGTAAACTTTTTCAATTTGGACTCCAAAACTCGACCAAGTGATTGCCTATTCCGGATCATATTAGCGCGCAAGTTGGCCCGGACATCCACGGTTATAAAAAAAATGTAAAGTTCCCTTGCACACGACATATAATACTTATTTCCACTTGGTTTACTCAATCTAAGACTCTGTTCAAAATTTAACATTAAGAGACAAATAGATGCAAAAGGAGAAACAAAAAAGAGACGGAATGAGAAGAAACAAGAAACAAGAATTGGCGGAAATTCAATCAATCAAATGGAATAATAATCAATTCAACTATCTACACATTTAGAACATTCTAATTTTATTTATACTTAAAAATCCCTATTAAAAAGGGAAAGGAAATTTCCAACTTAACTCCAATAACTATGAAAAGAAACACAATCAAATAAAATAACAGTTTCCATTTGGATCTGAGTTTAGCAAGACTACAGAAGTAACTAACTCTAACCTAATCGATAACACTTAACTAGTCTCGAGTTAATTTATTTTTACCGAACTCGAACTCAGTCCAAACCACTCAACTGGGGTTGAGTTCATGACTTCAAATTGCTGATTGTGCAACAAACTCTATAGAACAAAGATCAATCAATACCATTATATTAAGTGTTTAAAAACAAAATGTTTGATTCTGAACCTTAGTTTTTACTTGGAAAGAGAATTGATGCCCACCCATATATTTAAGTTCAAATATGAGCACAATTCTAAAGTTTGATGTGCATGCAACATACCTTCTATGTGGAAATTTGATCGTGCTAGTGTAAACGGCAAGCGGAGATCATGAGATTGTGTATGTAGGAAAAAGGAAGGAGAAAGATGTTTGCTGGCTGGCTGTTCTTTTGGTCAGTAGTGAAACCGGACAAACTAGAATACACTCATCAAAGAATATGCTTGATTAGGAGGATAAGAAATAATATACAAACTACTGCAAACACAATGAAACAGTTCAATGTGTTTCGTTCTTTCGTGAAATATGGGGTTTGTAGCTATGTAAATGGCTGCCTTATTGTTACAATTTAGGATAACTGCTTCAGGATTCTCGATTTTTAAGTTCTTAAGTAAGTATCCGAGCCAAGTAAGTTTACAACACAAATTCTCCATTGCCCTATACTCAGCCTCTGCAGAAGATTGAGATACCACATGTTGTTTCTTTAACTTCCATGATATCAAGGCTTTGCCAATGAACACACAATAACTAGTCACTGACCTTCTGCTGTCTACATATGCTCCCCAATCTGAATCACAATATTCCTCTAATTATATTCTTGATTTTGTAGGGTAAAACAACCCTTGACTTGGTGCTCTCTTGATGTACCGTAACACCTTATGAGCAACATGTAAGTGTGGAATTCTAGCACTTTCCATAAACTGACTTAATAATTGAACTGAATATGCAAGATCAGGTTTGGTGATGGTTAGATGTAGTAATCTTCCTACCAATCTCCTGTAAAGTGATGGTTCAGGTAGTAGCTCCCCTTTATCTTTGCTAAGTTTCACATTTTGATCAAAAGGAATTCTAGTAGAAGCAGAACCAATAGTGCCTGAATCCACCAAGATATCTAAGGCATATTTTCTTTGGCATATGTGAATTCCATCTTCAGATCTTGCTACCTCAATACCTAGAAAGTATTTCAATTTTCCTAAGTCTTTAATTTTGAACTTATCATTGAGGGAAACTCTGAGTTCATTGATGGTATCAATACAATTCCCAGCAACTATTATATCGTCAACATATACTAAAATAACAGTAAACACATTACCAGTCGACTTAGTAAATAGGCTGTAATTTGCCTTTGATTGGATGTAACCCTGTTTGACGAGTTTTGAGTACCATTAGTGTGAAGCTTGCTTCAATCCATAGATACTCTTTTGTAGCTTACACACTTTGTTTCTACTGGTATTGAAATAACCAGGGGCAGTTCCTTGTAAACATCTTCTTCCAATTCACCATGCAAGAAGGCATCATTCACATCAAATTGACATAAGCTCCATCCTTTGATTGTTGTAATTGCGAGTAAGGTTCTGCTGGTGATCAATTTGGCCATAGGAGAGAACGCTTCATGATAATCAAGCCACTCCTATTGTATGTATCCTTTAGCCACTAAGCGTGCTTTGAATCTCTCATCACTACCATTCGCATTGAATTTCACCTTGTAAACCCACTTGCATCCTATAGCTTCTTCACTAGGTGGTATGTTCATTGAAGTCCAAGTATCATTAAGTTCTAGAGCTTCAATCTTAGCTTTTATGGCAACACACCATTCAGGAGAAGATAAGGCTTCCTGATACGTTTTAGGCTCTGTGTGGTTTATTATTGAAGTTGCAAAGGCACGATGAGAAGTGGATGATTATCATAGGAAACACTATCATTAAGGGGAAAAATATTACCTGTAATTTTAGTTCCCTTTTTACTGATGAATTTCTGGAGTGGGAGAGGTGAAGATGCATGTTGACACATGAAGTCTTGCAATTGAGAAGGAGCTCTTCGAATTCTATTGAACCTGTGAGGTAAATGACTGATGACTGGTGTATTTGATTCCGTGACATCAATGACAGGTTTCTCTGTGTTTTGATTGGTGTTCTCACGAGAATTGGAAGGTTTAGAATGACTTATAAGATCATGTTCAACATTTCTGTAATTGGTGTTACCAAATAAGGATGTGATGGGATCAATGCTAATGATAAGATTTTGTGTAAAACTTAGGTGGTTGAAATCAGTCAGAGGACTATTTCTGTTGGAGTCAATGTTTCTAAATGGAAAAATATTTTTCATGAAAAACAACATTTCTTGAAATAAAAACCTTCTTTGTTCTTAAATCCAACAGTCTATACCCTTTAATTCCAAATGGATAGCCAATGAAAACACATTCTCTTGATCTAGGATCAAATTTATGTCTCCCACTGACAAGAGTAGCGGCAAAGGCAAGGCAACTAGAAATCTTTAAATGACTATATTTAGGCTTGATTTGAAACAACACTTCAAATGGACTTTTGCTGTTTAAAACCGAGGTTGGTGTTCTGTTTATTAAATGTACTGCTGTCAATACAAAATCATTTTAGTATTTTAAAGGAAGCTTACTCTGAAACTGTAAAGCCCTTGCCACATTCAAAATATGTTGATGTTTCGTTCCACCACCATATCTTGTTCTGGTGTTTTGACACAAGTCCTTTGATGTATTATGCCCTTTTTTGAGTAAAATCTTGTCAAGTTAAATTTTCCCCCATTTTTAGTTCTAATAGTTTTAATTTTGGCTTCAAACTCATTTTCAACCATGGCACAAAAACTTTGTAAATCAGTGGTGGCATTAGATTTAAGAACCAGTGTCACGCATTTTATACAACGTAAAAATGCAGCAAGTGTACGGTGTCAAGTTTTGTAATACAGTGATGAAATAAAGAATGTCGAACCCACAGGGATTGAAGTTTGATTTCCAATGAATACTATAATTGTGTAGTTTCCACTTTATTTAGACAATAAATTCTTGGAATAAAGTTGTGATTTTTGTGCTGATGGCGATCAACTAAAATTTACAAGTAAACGGAAACAAAATTCAAAGAAGTTATCAAATTATGAAAGCCTAGGGAATGATTTCATCATACTATCAACAATATTTTTCAACCTATAATATGTCACCTCAATCAGATTTTTCTTAATTTATAGGCAAGAACCTTAATTCAATTCTATTTCCTCTCTCGAGTGCCGAATAGAACCTATTTCTACAATTTAATTCCAATATCTCTATTCCGAATTAAACATGTAGAAATTATAATGTACGTGGTTCTTAATTCAAAACAGGACTCGAAGACCCATATTTTCTCTCGAAATCTAAGAAACCTAGGTGATGTTGTTCTTAGATCAGGTCTAAATTTCTCTATCTCGAGTGCCGAAATTTATGCATTAAACACAAATAACATAAATAAATAACCAGAAAAATCCGAAAGAGATTGAATATTAAGGAATCAAAACATGTTTCAAGAGGAATACATCAGACCCTAGATCTAAAATGTTAGTTCATGATAAAGATAATTGAAAACATGGAGTTTAACATGAAAAATATGAATAAAAAGACGAGTTCAGAAAAATTGATTGTCACCGCTTGATTCTTTCTCCAATATATGTCAATCGTCCCTTCTTCGATGAATTTCTTCAATAATTTTACCTTGTGCTTCCTTGCCTCTTCTAGTCGTCCAGAGCCTCCAAATTAGGTCTTCAACCTTATATTTATAGCCTCAATAGATAATAACAGGGATTGGAATTGGGTTTGGCCGTATTTCTTTTAAAAAATCTATTTTTCCACTAACCCGGCAGGTGGCGTCCTGACGTCAGGGACTGGTGTCGCGACGCCAACTGCTTTGTTGTTCCCTTCTCGCGGTTGGCATCGCGACACCAACCTTGCTGTTGGCTCCTCTCTTTTCTTCTTGTTTTCTCTCCTTTTTTTTTTACATCTTTTTCAATTTATTCTTTCCTCTATTCCTTGGATCATTACCATAACTTCATTCAAAGCTCCAAAACACTCCATTTTGATCCAAATTGCTTAGCTACAAAACGACACCAAAACACGCATCAAAACATTCAAAAGCACTCAAGATCAAACCAAAAACTAAGATTTAAAAGTGCTTGTTTAATAAGTTAATTACACTCATCAAACACCCCCAAACTCGGTTCTTTACTTGTCCTCAAGCAAACACAAACAACACACAAAAATAGTTAACTAAAACACACATAGAACAACACACAATTCAGATTTACTATTCAGCTGGATAGATTGTTTTCATGGCTCAGCGTTGAGAATATGATATTGGATCCATGAGTTATTTCCAAGTTACGGTACTGAATTCAATTTTTTTTACCTTTCCATTGCAAAACACGTGCATGAGGGAGAATCAAATACAACGTCATACATTCATATGCTTCTTCAATTCCCAACCTTAAAAGTTACTTATTTCCTTACTACGCTCGTGGATTTGCACACCCCCAAACTCGTTTTATTTTTTACTCTATTTTCTTTCTCTTTCCAGGTAAAATTTATGGGTTGCTAACAATACTCTTCACTCTCTCAAATCTGGATAGTTGTCACTATATGTAGTTCAACACATCAATAAATGAGGATTCTCTTTTTTTTTACTGTCTCAATCTCCAAGAATCAATTAAATTACTAGCCTCTTGTCAAAGGTTTCATCCTCTAAAATGAGTGTTCGAGGTTAATCAAGGCATATGGTGTGTCTTTTATTTTTATTTCCCCTTTGTGCGGACCTCTATCCATTAAACTTTCTAAATGACCCCTGTAAGGAGCTTTAGGCCGATGACTCCCAAGTCAGACGACTTTAGGGTATCAGGTTTTAAACCCTTGCAGGCTTATTTACTCGAGTCATAAATGCTACGAATAGATGTTTCACAACGAGATTCTTATAGCCATTCAATTTTTTTTATCAGTACGATGCCCCTAATTAAACACTCATTCTTGAAAATTTAATCCTAACTTAAGGTTTTCACCCAATTTTCATCATATTGATCTCAGCAATCCACACAAATTTTAGCACACACGAAATCCACATCTACATCCATGTTTTCCTACAATAATTCCACTATCCAAACTATATAGGACAAAAATACTGTTTCATTTAGAGATTGTTTGGCTCAAACTTCTACGGTTACTAATTTCACCTATATCATTTATGAATTGGCATATTCATGTCGAACGTTATACTCAATTCACTTACTCATATATTACAATTGTTTACAAGGATATGTAAAATTCTAACTAAGCGTATAACTTATCATAACTCATATTCCCAAACATATGCATCATAGCTAACAAATTTATCCAGCACACGCAAGCATGTGAGATAATAAACACACACAAGATATATATATATATATTTTATTTTTTAAATAATATACACATGCAATAAACACACAAAAATGCAAACAATACACCCTCAAACTCGAAACACACATTGTCCTCAATGGAAAAAAGGATGAAAAAGGGAGAATGCCGTAGCAAGGACATTAGATGTCCCATCGCCATCCGGTGGGGTTGGAGGATGGGAGTGATATGGAAACTGTGGAGGTAGAGGGAGAGTGAGCTTGGGATGTAAAGAAGCTATGGCTGAAATGCACTCATTCTCGTAGTGGAATTGTCGAAACATAGAGTGTTGTAGTTGATTAAAAAAAAGAAAACAAAATTGGAAAAAAGAAAAAATTAGAGAAAAAAAACATAGACGACTGGAAGTCGCGACGCCACCGTCTCAATTTTTTTTACCTCCTCCGAGTAGCCTTCATTTCCACTCTTGGTTTGATGCAATGATTCTTGAAATTGTTCCTAAAAACAAAAATAAACAATATTACTAAAGTCGCTAAAACAAAATAACTCATCAAACGAATTAAAATAAAAGGATTAGAACTTGGTTTGCCTCCCAATAAGCGCATCTTTTACATCATTAGCTAGACGTAGATGTTTAAGTTGATTCTTTGAGGGTTATTTTATCCACATCTCGCTCCTCCATTCCATAGTAATGTTTGAGACGTTTTCCATTCACTTGGAATGTAGATCCATCCTTGCTCACCAACTCTATTGAACCATAAGAGAATACCTTGCCAATTACAAATGATCCCGACCACCTGGATTTGAGCTTTCCAGGAAAGAGTTTCAACTGAGAATTGAATAAAAGAACTTGTTCACCTGGTTTGAATTCTCTTTTTAGGATTCTCTTGTCATGCCACAACTTAGTTGGCTCTTTGTATAACTTGGCATTCTTACATGTTTCATTACAGAATTCCTCTAACTTATCAAGTTTCAGCAATCATTGTGAACCTGCTAATTTCATGTCTAGGTTTAACTTCTTCACAGCCTAATAAGCTCGATGCTCTAGTTCAACCGGTAGATGACATGCCCTTCCGAACACCAGGCGGTATGGAGACATTCCAATGGGTGTTTTGTATATTGTGCGATATGTCCAAAGAGCGTCATCTAGCTTGTATGACTAGTCCTTACGGTCAGTGTTCATTGTCTTCTCTAAAATTTGTTTGATTTCTCTGTTGGATACATTTGCATGCCCATTTGCTTGGGAGTGGTAGCCAAGTGCTAATTTGTGCCTGACATCATACTTAGCCAAAAGGGAATTGAGAAATCCTCAATGAAAAATTGAGAAACCATCGAAACAGGGCCAGTTAGGGTCTTTTCCCACCTCAAATGCAAAATGGGAAAGGCCCTACTTCCCATTTGATGAACCACTAGGCACATTTAAATCATGGACAAGAACTACCGCAACAACACTCAATACAGTACCTATTTTGGCTTCTAATGAGGTCAACCATGATGCTGAAATACTTTAGCGCCAGCCCTACCTGAGGCACCCACCAAGGAGACGAGGTAGGAGATGATGCACTGAACCTAGAAATAGGGATGAAGTGCCTAGTTATTACACTTACCATCAACCCCACGGGCACGGTACAGAGAATTGCTGGGACGTCGCGAGACACTTCCGTAACACAAACCAAGAAAGGGAAAGACGTCCCCAAAGAAATGCTCATTTCTGGCAAACCCAAAATCATGAAAATAAAAAGCAATGTCGCCCCAACCGAAATGACCCTCAAAGAGGGAGGAATAATGATACAAAAAGACCTAGAAAGGGTCAAAGGCAAAGACGAAGCCCCAACAAACCATGGTCAGGAACCCATCGGGGAAGTTGACATGATCATTGGAGACCCACATGTTGGAGAGAAATCCAAGAACTCACAAATAAATTATGCTAGAGAGGCAAGTGACCCTCCCATGACAAGCTACATAGTTAACCAATCTTTTACCGGAAGAGCAATTCTGCCAATCATGTTTACTCAAGAAGATGCAATGGGTGTGCATTATCCGTACTGTGACGCCCTAGCAGTAAAGGCTGTCATGGCCCGTAATGGCCTGAAAATGATGTTAGTAGATAATGGAAGTTCGGTCAACATCATCTTTGGAACCACTTTTGACAAAAGGAAAGTTGACCAGGAGTTAACCCTAATGAGTTCTCCCTTGTATAGCTTTACATGAGATAGCATCATCCCGTTGGTCAAAATCACTCTAGCAATAGAGATGGAGACTGAACCCTTGACTGATCACCACTTCATAAATTCTTGGTAGTTGATAATCGATCCTCTTACCATGAAGTACTTGGAAGGCCAATTTTGAAGGAGCTATGGGTTGTCACCTCCATTCATCACTTGTGCATAAAATTTCCAACTGAAAATGGCATTGCCACGATCCAAGGTGATCAACGAAGAGTTAGAGAATGTTACAAGAACTCCCTAAGGAAAGTAGAATCGAAAACCATCGATGTCATTATCATAGACATTAACATGAACAACGTCCCTAAACAAGGGAAAGACGTCGATATGGCTGAGGCCACTGAAGAGGGGAACATCCTTAGTGTCACACAAACCCTTAAAGAAGGGATGATTGCTGAAAAAACAGCTAGTTTAGAGGAGCTGGACCCTCGCATCATTGATTGCGAGCCTCAAATAGCACCTATGGAATAGCTGGAGACCTTCCCAGTAGACCCACAGTGTCAAGGATCGAAACTTTACTTAAGCCTCTTGACTCTATTGCAGCCACAATTTGCCCAACTTCGACCGTAAATTGTAAATATTAGTTCAAGTTTGAGTTATAATTTCCTTTCCATTGTAATAATTTATTTAAATTGTAAAATAGCTCGATATTGGAAAACGTTTGGTATGATTCTTCGTCATTTAAACGTCTACTTCTATCACTTAGGATTTTGTTCCGAATATTATTATAGGGGATGTTAGTCTTTCAAATATCTTTCAAGCCTTCATCAATTGTAATTTCTAGCTTTCAAGTAATCAATGATCAATTTACATTTAATGCATTTCAATTTTANCCAAATTTGGTATCAAATTGTCTTTTATACCCCTTATGAAAATGAAGCCTGAGTTGTAATTTCCTTTCCATTGTAATAATTTATTTAAATTGTAAAATAGCTCGATATTGGAAAACGTTTGGTATGATTCTTCGTCATTTAAACGTCTACTTCTATCACTTAGGATTTTGTTCCGAATATTATTATAGGGGATGTTAGTCTTTCAAATATCTTTCAAGCCTTCATCAATTGTAATTTCTAGCTTTCAAGTAATCAATGATCAATTTACATTTAATGCATTTCAATTTTATGTTGCAAGCTTTCTACAAATTTGTAATCAAATTTTCTTTCGTCTCGAAACGATTGAGAGAAGGTGGAAGGTAGTCTAGGAAAGCAGACTACTACCGCATGGTGTCCCTTTTTGTGCTAAAAAGAAAGGCATCCCATGAAAGTTGATATTAGAACTACTGTTCGTGACCCTTGATAAGAAAGCTATGGATCAAATTTCCTCAAACACCACAGAAGTGGTAGATGCTCAAAAGAGGAATACGAAACAACGAGTGGATGCACTTGAGGTGACAACTACTAGGTTGTGCTATGCCATGGATGGCCTCGAGAAAAAAGTCTAGGTGGCAGAGACGAAAATTCGAGAATTATACGTCCAACTGGATGAAAGCCGAATGGCTTGCACATCAATGAATGAAACTGTTGCTATCCTGCCTAATCTAGAGGATGAAATGGAAACATTGAGAGCTCAATTACTAATTCTTCAACGTGCGTTGGGCAATAGGCAAGCTCCCATACAAGAGCATGTACATAGGCTCGTAATTATGGAACCATGTATCTACGGAAGGGCACAAATGCAAAAGAAGTCGAGAACTTCTTTTTTGATATGGAACAATACTTTCTTGCAGTATCGATCAAAGAAAAAGAAAGAAACGTTTCAACAGCTACTATGTATCTTGGTGGAGATGCAAAACTATGGTGGTGGACAAAATATGCTAATGTTCAGGCCAACATGGTCCGAATAGATTTTTGGGATCTTCTCAAGGAAGCGACCAGATCTCAATTTTTCCTAGAGAATGTGGAATATGAGGTACTTCGGGCCTTACGAGAACTGAAACACACAAGCTCCATCAGGGAGTATGTAAAGGCCTTTACAGTACATATGCTGAACATTCGAGATATGTTGGAAAAGAAAAAGCTANAAAGAAAGAAACGTTTCAACAGCTACTATGTATCTTGGTGGAGATGCAAAACTATGGTGGTGGACAAAATATGCTAATGTTCAGGCCAACATGGTCCGAATAGATTTTTGGGATCTTCTCAAGGAAGCGATCAGATCTTAATTTTTCCCAGAAAGTGTGAAATATGAGGCACGACAGATACTATGAGAACTGAAACATACAAGTTCCATCAGGGAGTACGTGAAAGCCTTTTTAGGATATATGTTGAATATTCAAGATATGTCGGAAAATGATAAGCTATTTATCTTCATGGAAGGGTTGAAACCATAGACACGCACGAAGCTTCAGAGATAGAAGGTTAGTGATTTAAGCGCGGCCATGGGAGACGCCAAATGTCTAAGTGACTATCAACTGAAATTGAGAAAAGATCGACCTTCAAGAAATAGTCAATCTGTTGGAGGTGAAAACAGACCTTACAAACCCAGCTCAAACTCAAATGGGAGAGATCGTTACTCTCAGAACAAGGGAGGAGCTTATCAAGGCACCTGTCAGAATAACTTCGAAGGAAACTATAATGATAACAACAGTAACAACTGGAACAAAGAAAAAGCAATGGAGGGCAAATCTGATGCCACTCCTAAATTGATGTGCTTTTTATGCGAAGGACCCCATCAGGTGGCGGAGTGTCCTCAGAAAGGGATGGTGAATGTATATTATCAACTAACAAGTGGCGGAATAAGTTCAAAGCAAGATGTCCCCATAAGCTAACTGTCATGGTAAGACTAACTCTGAAAAGGATGAAGATGTAGTTGGTACATTCTCACATCGGTGCAATACACTATCACACTGAGCTACCAAAAGGGACGATGTTCCCTCGAAAGAGCCAAAGATGGAAGAATCGAAGGCTCGCATTTGTAGGGCGAATGCCTAATGTACATTGATGTGAAGTGATTACACCCAAAGAATAACGCGGTAGTTGTAGTGTAGTTTTGGGGTGTCGTATCCACAGGGGATGAAAAATTACTCAAAGGATCAAAAGCTAGGGTTTTCTCTTGCAAATTGGGTGAATTTAGTTTATCGAATTAAATTGGATTGAAGTGACAATGTCAAAAATAGTGAAGCGCCAGAATTCCCTCGACTGGTTTGGATCAATCAAAGTACATCACA
>CAIGRH010011876.1:0-10298 GCA_903798295.1 Fraxinus nigra | reverse complement strand
TTACAGAAATACTTGATTTGGGTCCTCGAATGCGAGAGAAGAAAGGCTGAGGTTGAGGCGGAGGCGACTTTGAAGTAGACGAGGAGGAGGTGACTGTGGATTCAGAGACGCTAGTTTTGAAGAAGCAAGGGAGGGATAAAATTTTTAATTTGGGTTGGGTCGGTTTAATTGTGTTTAAACCCAAATCGGACCTGACCCAAATAATTTTATACTAATTTAAAACCCGATTCAACCCGACCCATTTCGGGTTGGGTCGGGTCGGTTTTGCAGCAAAAGTTTATGGGCCTTGCCCTAGTCTGATGCATTTGACCGATGGAAATTTTCTATGAAATGGGATTTTGAGAATATATGTTTACGTGTGACTTTGTTCTTGACGGGACATTATTGGTCTTAGTGAGTTATTAGACCTTGCTGAGCTCGACTTGTCCCCAAATTTCCATCAAACCAATACATAACATAATCAACAAAGCTTCAAGTACATGAATTTTTTTACAAAAGTGATACAGAATCTGACGTGGCCAAACCTAGATGGCTTGAATTTTTTTACCCCCTTTCTCATCTTCTAATGTTGTCATAATGTCATGTCAAGTGTGTATGTCAAAATTTTCTTGAAAAAAAAAAAATTGTACTTATAGCATGATTGTAACATAATATATATCTTATGTAATAAACATTAATTTTAGTACAAGAATCATGGATGCATTGTCTTCCTTAAAAATAAATGAAGCATTTAAAATTTGGTTGGAATGTACCTTATGTAGGGGGATTGGTTATCAACATAAATAACTCTTCGAGAAAACATACATGTATGTACTTTTCTCAACAACCAATGTATAGTAAACTAACAGTGCTTAAAATGTATTTATAAGTAAATAGTTTTCATTCATGAAAGTTATAAATAATTAAATTACATTATATTTTGACAGTCATGTAAAAATTATTTTGAAAATTGGAAATTTTGTGAGTAAGAAGAAAATAAATTATTCAAATATATTTAGAGACAAATTGTTAGTGATTAAGCTTAGCTGAATATCTTACCAGTTGCCAATTCGAGCCACATTAAATTTTTCATTCTCATTTTTCTACTCATTTTCAACCACACATTCTTCAATAAAATTATATTTTCCATCACATCAATAACTTTTCCTTCTTTTTCAACCACACATTCATCATCAATCTACTATTTCAAAATACATTCTTCCAAAATGTGGCTCAAACACGTTTTAAGTTCCTTTCTCGCTTTAATTAACTAATAATTATAATCCATTCAATGTAGGTAGTGAGTGGATCTTCAACATATAATCAATTAATAATTTGAATATTACATAAATTATACTACCATTTTTTATTTAGATTTGTTAACTTCTCTATTTCTTAAATAACAAAAAAAATTGAAAACAATTTATGTCAACGTGGGGCTTTTTTTGCGTTTCTTAATTGTACACGATAAAAACGATTATAGAAATTACTTTTAAGCACAACCAAACATTCTTTAGTCATCATTGTAATAAAATAATTGTGAATGGTCGCAGGAGGGTTAGTAAGAAACTACAGTATTTTTTATTTGTTTGTTTATGGAGACAAATTAGAACCGAAGAACAACAGCAAATATAAATAATAAAACATAAAATAGCGTAAATAAATAAATAAATTAAACTCCTTTCCTTTCATGTACCCGGAACTGGATCCAAATAGTCTATCTGGCCGAAACACAATTCTTCCATACAAAAATCGCAGAGCCTGATAATTTCTTTAACACTATTTATAATAAAAGTTCCCAAAAATGCCGGTTCTGACAAAAATATCATGCATAAATGTAAAAACCAGTAAATATTCAGCAACCATGGTACCACGAGAAAAACAAAAAAAGGAGAAGAAATAACCAGGACGATCACACACACGGACCGCCGTAGACGGTGGTAAAGATGGAGGTTTCATTCGAGAAAACCAGTTTTGGTTAAAATGGCATTCCTTAATTTGCTGAGATCTCGTCCTTTGAGGGTCCTTCCAACACCTTCTAACATTGAGAATGAAGCCATCTGAGTTCCGGCAAGTCTCCTGGCTAAATATTCATGCGGTGGAACCATTTCTTCGCCGTCTTCAGTCTCAAAGTCATCGAACAATCTTTTCCTAGTACCATCATCAGAATCACATTCACCATCCCATAATTCCTTGTTTGATGAATCCCTCTTTAAGATCTTGGACCAGTCGGGAATATCCACCGGAGCCGTTGACTGCCAGCCAGTTACCCCTTGTTCATGGCTGTCACTGTTTGCTTTTGAGATCACTTTTGGTGGAGAAGATAAATCCCATGCAGACATAGACGATGATGAACTGGAAAAATATTTTTTGGATTTTTTCCCCTTTAACGAGAACTCATTGAGCGAAGGCCACACCTCTATTTCTTGAAAATCTTCATCTTCCAATGCTTTACCTCTCCTATGCACATCTGCCATGGCTTACAAAAACCCAAAAATGCCACAAAACCGCTCTCGCAGTACATATAAGATCGAAAGCACGGTTAAAATTTATAATGGAATCAATAAGAGAGAAAAAAGGCGTGTAAGAGATAATATCAGGAATCTACCTTGTCTTTGTTTCAAAACCCTCCAAAAAGAAACGAACTTTTCACAGTTATCTCGAATTAGCTCTCTGAATAGTAAATCAAACCAACAAAAATGGCAGCAGAATTTATGTGAAATAGCGGAAACTACCTTTCTGTGGCTTGAAAACTTCCAAAGAAAGTCAGAGACATCGAGGGCCAAAAAAAGGAGAGGAAAAGACAAAAATTGCCACAAACATATCTATTGGCCATCGAAACAGGAAACTGAAACAAAAAGTTTAAACCAAATAATTGCGTTCACAAGGTCTCATTTTATATACTCTTATCTGAAAATGTGGTTAGAACTTAAGAAACTGAAAGCTGAGATTTTAGTGTGTAAAAAGTCCAAAACACCCCCACAAAGTTGTGAATGGAGATGGAGAAGAATGGCTAATTAGGACAGTATCTTCTCACTTTTCAATGTTTTTGTGCAAAACGTTCATATCTTTCGTTTTTTTTTATTTTGCAATTTCACCCCACTCTCACCTTTCATTACGAAAAAGGTCTTCATCCACCCATCGACAAATGCTCTCTTAACTCAACAAAGGTTAATTAGCACAAAACGTAACCACCTTCAATGTTTTTTGTACAAAACATCTCTACCCTTTAATTTTTTATAATCTCACCCTCACTTTCACCTTTCATTATAGAAAAGGTCATTCCATCCACCTACTGTCAAATACTATGTTAACTCAACATAAAATGCAATTTTTCTTTTCAAAAATCAAGGGTAATATAGTCTCACCCAATTTTTCACTGGCCGCCTTCCCACATTCAAAGTTATCCGTTCAAAATTAAAAGTAATATGAAAATAATTTATACAATTATTCCATTAAATAAATAAGAAATGACGTAGAGAAAGATGTATTTTCACCTTGAGAAGAACAATTGACTGATGTAATACCGAATTACTCATAAAATTTGAAACGGTAAATGAAGAAATTGAATATGTGGCAGATAAACTGGAGATGTTCATCCCCGTTTGTGCTATTAAGGATGTAAATAAGAGTAAAATAAGAAAAACAATGACAAATGTGATGCTGTTAATAATCTATTAGATTTCAATGATGAATGACTCATTGCACATTGATGGAGAAGATGAATTGGACATGTTCTTTTCTTTTTAGCATAAAATTGAATTTGTGATTACCATTCCTACATATTAATACGTTTATCTTTTAATATACTTTGGGAAAAACACCCCTACTTTAAAATTAAGTCACGTAAAGCATCCATACATTTGTACAACGAAAGTTATGGACGTTTTGCACAAAAAATTTTAAAAGTGTAGACATTTTGTGCTAATTAGCCTTTTTGTTGAGTTAACGGAGTATTTGACGGTAGGTGGATGGAATGATCTTCTCCATAATGAAAGGAGAAAGTGAGGGTGAAATTGTCAAAAAAAAAAATTGAAAAGTATAATCGTTTTGCACAAAAACATTGAAAGGTTTGAACGTTTTATGCTAATTAACCGAGAAAAAAATGAAAAAATGAGAAGTTTGAAGGGTAAACTAGGTCTGAGTGAACCCAAAAAACCAAGTGTCAAGATTTCAATATTTGCCCAGTAGAGTAAAAATTTAGGTGTATAAATCAGATTTCTTGATGTAGGGTGGTGACGGGAATTAAATTCCTGAGAAGTCTCAGCAGTCTGGATTTTGATGGGGGGAAAAGTGGAAGAATAGGATTGGTCAGTGGTTTCTGTGGCCTTATCCGAGTTATGAAGACAACTAAGCTTTAAATTATAGCGGAGAAAGGAAAAGGGCAGACTTTATTAAGATGCCTAGGAGAGGGTGCTAATGGAGTAAAGGTACTTGGTTGGCTATTTGCACGTTGAGATTTGTGGTGGCTATCGTTTTTATTTTGTTTTAACTGTGACTCAGCTTCTATCTTATATTATTTTACATCATTTTTAATATTGTATCGCATGTCAATATATAATTGGACAATATTTTTTTTAAAAAAAAAACACTTTCCCATCTAACACTTTTTGAATTTACACGCAGTAAGAAAAAATATAACTCATGAAATATACACTTTAGCATAATTCACAACTTTTTCAATTTGTCCTCCCTCCTGGGTTTGGGGATTATTGCCCAGATAATTAAAAACAAGAGAGACAAAACTTAAGAGCCAGAATTCAGTTCTAACATCAGTTTCAAGAGTAATAATTAAAAAAAGAGTAAGGCTATTCATAGTCACCGATGTATATGACAATGAACATGATGATTGTTTCTCCTATAGAGAATATATCACAACTTTATTGGACGGGAATTAGGGTTCCTATGCCACCTAAAGCGGTGATCAATATCATTATTGTTTTCTTACTCATTGTGGTTCACCTTTAATTTGAGAGGTACATCTACTTTTGTTACAACACATTTTCTCTATAACAAAGGAGATTATTAGGTATTTTTTCACACATCGATCTTTGTGTTATCGTACACGCAAGTATATGCTTTAATAGAAATCACTCAATGGTAACTAAAAGCTTATGGTAAAATATTGACTCGTAACCGACAAACTAAGTAATCTAGGGACGTCAACTTATAGAAACGATTTTGACACTAGATATTCTCAAAATTCATACTATCGGGCGGTCGGTGGATTTAATAATAGATATATCCTTGAATTTTCTTTTCTATTCTGGCCCCTCCAAGATAGAACACTGTACTGGTAGGGATATGTGGTGTGACATGCTGGTCCATAGTTTGGGCCTTGGGGATCATTGCTATGTTAGGTGGGGATATATGGGGGTGGGTATGTGAATGTAGGTCTTATCAATTCAAATAGAAGTGCCTTTAGATGAATCAATCTGGTTATAGTGCCATTTTTACCGACGAATAGGTTGACATAATGTCGCATGATAATTTATCATTGAACTGTTTTAAATACAGTCATCATTTTCATCAAATTGTTTTCATCCACTTATGGACGTAAAAGTGGATGTTCATGTCAACTTTTCATTTTCTTGCGTGTAGTATTGCCCTAAAACCACGTCCACCGCACACGTGTCAAATGCCAAATTATTAAAATTAAATATTAACAAAATCTTTGTTGATCAACAAAATAACTTGAGTGTACAAATATAAGTATTTCCATTCGAATCACCAACTTATATTGATTTCATTAAGAATCATCAACCATTGTACTATCTATTTATATGCTTCACTTATTTATTAATTATTATCCTCAAAAAGGTCTCTTAATTGTTTGAGCCACCTCTATATGTATGATTATTTTCCCTTTTGTTGGGACACTTTTAATTTGTATGAAACTGCCTCCCAATTAGCGCCTCAACCTTCAGGCTTTTTTGTGCGCGCCTCAATCTCAGATGGGCATTAAGGCGGGTTTTAATTTGGTTTCATTAAACCTGCTTATATGATGAATCATATGGATTTTCTGTCTTTTGTATTTTTCCTCAATATTATCCAGAGTAAAAGAAAAAAAAAATTGTCTGAAACACTCTTCAAAAAGTACAAAAGAAATCTGAAATGAAAGCCAGGTGTGCACTTTATAGCGAATCATGCTACTTGTACAATTTTATTTGACAATCTTGATTGACAATATCACTTTCATTCATTTCAAAAACTATTTTTAAAATCAATGATCAACGCCAGTGGCATTTGATCCATCAAAATTGAACCCATTCGGTTCTAGACCGTAAGCTCGTGCTCGATCTTTATCATGGTCAACGTCAAAAACCATATCGTAAAGTCCTGCAAAGCAAATTTGACAGACAAGATTTAAATAACTCAAAACTGTTAAAAGTCTTTTATTTGTCGTCAATTATGTTTCACTTTTGAATATATCATAGGCTGGAGTAGGAAAAAGGGTCTGATAACATTAGCTTGAAGGAGTATGTCCCACAAAATTAGCTAGACACTAGAGACATATCAATATTAAGAGAAAAATGTAACGGAGAAGAAAGATCGAAAACCATCAGAAACTCAGTAATCTATTCTCTTGTTAGGATCGCTTGTTTTCTGGCTCTGATCAGAATGCTACTAGAAAAACATATTTATCAGCACTTCAGATTTCTTAAGTTGCACCAACAACATTAGAAATAAATAAAATAGATTGAGAATATCAAACTGGATGCTTGATGTTGATTGGATCTTACTGGATGGAATCCGCTTTGCAGAAGAAACTCGAGAGCTGCATGGCATAAGAAACCATATATTTGCCCATCATTACCACGACCATATATGCAACCTACCGAAAAGAAAATCTGGGATAGAGAAATACATGGTATGACTAAAGAGCACCAGAACAATAAGCAAGTTTGTTCAGTATTGTACTAAGAATCACCTGGTTAACTCAAATGACAATCTCCTATACACTAAAGAAAAATTAAATAGTATGCGTGGTTATTATTACTATGATAATAATTAAGTAGAAGCAGAACGGGTGTCCTAACTATGGACATAAGCAACTAGCCCAAACAAAAAGAAACAAACTACAAGCCACAGACAACCGGGTAGCACTAGTGATGAGGCTCGTTGTATTCTTGGGAGACGAGTGCCAAAACATTGTCGGCACCAATGTAGGGCATCATCGTCTTAAAGAGAAAGAGTCGAACTCTTGTCTCGACCATTAACATTTTATATCGTTCATTTTTGCACGACTTTATTCTATCCAAATCAATTCACGATAATATAATTATTTGACAACACTATGTTACACCCTTTTTCTTCAACAAGATCTCAAAGTGGATGATTGACTCATTCCGTACTAGAAATAATCGGAGGAAATCCTTTGATTACACGGATTCCTATTTCTCAATGATTCTATTGATTCTTTTTATTTTAAAATAAGTTTTTATTTTATTTTATTTTTTTAAAGAACATTTTTTTTTTAAAATAACTTTTTATTTCATTTTATTTTTCTAAGTAATTTTTTTTTAAAAAAAATAGGTTTTTATTTTATTCGAAAAATATTTTTTCAAATAAGTTCTTATTTTATTTTATTATAAGTAACTTTTTTTAAGTAAGTTTTTATTTATTTTTAATTTTTTAAAATAAGTTTTTTTATTTTTATATATAATGCAAAGTTACCGTTTTATCCTTTTTAAAATTAATGAAAATGACAAAAAAAAAGTTAAGTGATCATAGTGAAATATTATATGAAATTGAGTAGTGACTATCATAATGACATGATCATGATAACACCAAACTTAAAGTTAGGTGACCATCTGTGAATTGTACCCGCTGCAGTGTTCCAAATAAATAAAAATGGCATGATTGACGGATTGAGTACTGTTTGACTTCTAGTAGAAATTGGACTGACTTGCAGATTTTTCTTCATCTACTTTATATTTTTATATATATTTTTTTAAAGTATCTAATTTGTTGATATTCCAAATCCGCCTGCACACAGAAGAGCGAGAGGCATAGCTGTGGCTCACATTGATTTAGCGATGATATACACTTCGAACATGTTCAAGACTCTTTAAATATGAGATGTTCTTTATTTTAAAATGTGAACATTTTAAATTATGATTCAAAAAATCTTTAAATTAATACTTTAATTTAGAGATTGAGTTTGATTCTTCAAATTTGGACAGTCAAACTCACTTTCTATAATTAAATGTATTTAAAGTGTTTCAATTTTCAATATTGAAAAAAAAAATCAAAATAAAAGCTAGTTAAAATAAAATATAAAGAAAACTAATAATTTTTTTTGAGAGTAATAAAACTAAATGTTAAATATAAAGAGTTTGTTTGTTGGAGTATTTCAAAATTTTTACTCTCTAAATTTATAGATATTCTCCAAATGATAGAATATACTCTTTAAAATTAGAAAATCTCCTAAAGATGATCTTAGCACTATTTGGTGAGGATTAAAATTTAAATATTAGTCTAAGAATGAATCTACTTGTTCGGTTTTTGTGTACATCTTGAATGAAATTTTAATGGGTATCAAAATCGAGATCATTAATTGTTTTTAAGTATTGGACAAATCAACAGTAGAATTGTGTGCCACGTGATAAAATGTAAATCAAAATGTCAACCAGTATGTAAGTGTAGCAAAATCGTTAAACTAAATCTAAATTAATAATTAATTTTAATCATATATTTTATGAAATTTGTAATTTTTCAATCACAAATTTCATCAATATTAGTCTACGCCAAACAAAATCTTTATATTGTTTAAAGGCTCGTTATTTGTTAAAATTAGAAGCGTAAAGTTAATTGAATTCAGAGTACACAAGTTGTACTGCACTTGGTAAATACTNTATCAAAATCGAGATCATTAATTGTTTTTAAGTATTGGACAAATCAACAGTAGAATTGTGTGCCACGTGATAAAATGTAAATCAAAATGTCAACCAGTATGTAAGTGTAGCAAAATCGTTAAACTAGATCTAAATTAATAATTAATTTTAATCATATATTTTATGAAATTTGTAATTTTTCAATCACAAATTTCATCAATATTAGTCTACGCCAAACAAAATCTTTATATTGTTTAAAGGCTCGTTATTTGTTAAAATTAGAAGCGTAAAGTTAATTGAATTCAAAGTGCACAAGTTGTACTGCACTTGGTAAATATTTAGATGGTGTTTGATATAGATTAAAATTAGATTTTTTAGTAAATTGTAATAGAAGTATTTGAAATATGTAGTTGAAAAGTTGTGGGATCCATAAAAGATGTGGTTAATATTAATTGTTTGACTTTGACTTGGATTAAAATCGAATTTTAATCCGGACCAAACAGGAGCTTAAAGTTATGTGGCTGCTTTTATTATTTATTTATTTTTTTAAAGAAGGTGCAATGTTTACTTATTGAAAAGAAATCAAATCCGTGACTATGAAAATTATGTCAGATTCAAAAATATTTGAATACTTAATTAAATTATTGAGTGAAAAAATGGTTTTTAAGAGATAAATATAATAAATAAATTGACTTATTTAATGTGTCTAAACAAAAAGAATTATTAGCCCATGTTTGTTTCTCATTATAATACAAATTCTTACCGTTGCAATATGGATCAGCCGCCTTTTTTTGACAATCTTTGAAAAATGGTCAATAAATGAATTTCGGGTGTGTTTGAGCCACATTATTTTGAAAGAATAGTAGATTGATAAAGAATGCGTGGTTGAAAAAGAAAGAAAAAGTTTTTGATGTGATGAAAAATATTATTTTATTGAAGAATGTATAGTTGAAAATGAGTAGAATAATGAGAATGAGAATTTTAATATGGTTCAAACAGAGTCTAAATAATGGGAAACAAATGGGGGCTAAGCAAGAACGTGGTTTTGTGTGCCCATATATTATTAATAGATACTTTTTTATGATAAAAGAGAAAATTGCAATAGCGGTTCCAAACATTTGCATTTCTCGTAGACTTTATATCGGCCTTCATTTTATACAATTGCGAGTTCCAAACCTTTGATAAATTCATAGTTGGAGAGCCTGGAGTCCAAATGGATGGAATCCAACCACATCTTGGACCTGTCTGTGATTATTTTAACAAATACCAACTTTACAAGTATGTTCCTGTGCATACTTACGAATTACAAAGAACTCATTCGTGTCTATTTTCGTCACTTGCAAATGCCAATGGCAACTATCGCCAATGCAGATAATTATGTACGTCGACTTGTTCGATTTTTTCACTTTAAACTCAAATTGTATTTCAAATCCAGTGCATAGCTTCCTACAAAAAAAAATTTGTTTCAAACAATTGCTCGAC
>CAIGRH010011853.1:0-10354 GCA_903798295.1 Fraxinus nigra | reverse complement strand
AAGCTTATTTGGAGTAGATTTAAGTACATACAAGTCTTCCGATTTTTTTCAAAGTTCTTTAGTGGTTTTCACTTTACCCATTTATCTCTAAACTGTGTCAGCCAAGTATAAAATAATTGAGGTATAAGTAAGCTCATCAGCTTCTTCTTTTTGTTCTTTTGAAAAATCAGCGGAAAAGTTGCTATTAATGGCTTTTGAAACATTTTGTTGAATCAAAATACCTCATTTTTTTGTTGTCAGATTAAAAAGTCACATTTTTCGTTAAAAGTTCCTAAATCAAAATTGTGTGTTTTCATTTTTAAATAATCAATCAAAAATATAAATTACAATAAGCCACAAAGTATACCTGGATTCACAAGTTCATAAATTGAGTTGGATAATTGTGCGAAATGTGAAATGCCCATGTATGTATAATACGCGTATATTTGAATGAATAGGAGAGTGTATGCATGTATAGGTGGAGAGAAAAGAGGTAGAACATGTGGAGAGAAGACGAAGAGTTTGGAAGCTGGTTTCATTTTCCTCCAAGAGTGTGCCTTTGTCGAGAGAGAGAGAGAGAACCTTTTTAAAAGTGAAAATTACACCACAACTACTTAATATAAAATATTTAATACTCACAAAATTATTAATATTAATTTCTATAAATACCGAAAAATTATACTATAATTGATTATTATTGGTTAATTTCTTTTTACTTTATAGGAACATGACAACTGAAAACATATAAACTAACAATGGATAAAGAAAATGGTGCTTCCAAGTAAATCACCTAGTTGTGGAAATTTCGTTTCAAATTATCCTCCGCTATTAAACATATATCCGGGAGTAAAAATTCCCTTCTTTACCTTTTTATTTAGCTTACTCAATGTTATTTTGAGACATTGAGGATAATGTTCAATTTAAGTTGAAAGATTTCAAACTTCTCTTCTAAGAAATATAGCCCGGAGTAATAATTTGACATCCTAATGGAGAGAATTAGTGAAGGGAAAGGGAAAGGAAAATGCTCTTCGGGGAGTCTTCCNATATATCCGGGAGTAAAAATTCCCTTCTTTACCTTTTTATTTAGCTTACTCAATGTTATTTTGAGACATTGAGGATAATGTTCAATTTAAGTTGAAAGATTTCAAACTTCTCTTCTAAGAAATATAGCCCGGAGTAATCATCAATAAATGATTGCATATGTGTATAAGGCTTACCTAAGCATTATGAAGTGGAGACTCTGGAAAAGAAGTTTACTTGAAGGATAAATCTAAATGTACCAAATGTTATACATAATCTTTTACCAACTCGAAATTTGGTGCCCCTCCAATAGGGGGCGCCAAGTGTCGAGTTGGTAAAAGATTATGGAAAATATTTAGTGAGTGTAGCATGATCCTTACTTGAATGAGCTGTTCAACTTTTCCCCAGTTCTGTACATGCGCAAAGAATGTCAAAATCCCTCTTCCTTTCGTGAACCTGGGAGAACACTAAAAATATGACAGCAAAGATTTCATTCAATACTTAAGAAAGTTTCTGAGTTGGAAAAATATTAAATTTTTTTATTACTTTTGCGTGATAGGGTAAAATTTTATTGCTTTATTATAAATGGAAAAAATTGTAGAAATTTTTTAAAAAATTTCAAAATGATTTTCTTTTTAATTTGCTTGCTTATGTGGATTGAGTAACCTTCCCAGTTATAATGTATATACTTGAAACTATGTATTGATTTATGGACTATAAATAAGTTACATGCTTATAGTAATTTATGCTTGTTCATGTAAAATCTGATATTATTTATGCACGTAATTAATTTTTGCATTGTTAGGGAATGAGTTGATTAATGCTTGATAGGTTGAAATAATAGAACATAGATGCTAAACTCAAAAATACTACATTATACATCCTTAAACTATTTTAGCATAGTTTGGGGTGATTGAATTGTTATAAACACATATTTAGGTGAATGAATAGTCCACGTGTGGATTTTTTTGTGTGGATTTTTTTTTTTTAAGACAATAAAATGAAAAACAGGTGGGAAACTTAAGTTAGATGTTGATTTATTAGAATACATGTTTAATAAGCGGCATTGCATTATTCGTTGCATAAAACAAGGAAAAAATTACCATGATTTATGAGTGAAAGCTATCTTATAAAAGATCTCAATGGAGACATTTAGCCCTCTTTTGTAATCATTCTTTTTAAAAAAATTTCTTTCATACTATTTTCAATCATACATTCTCACATTAAAAATTTATTCACATAAACCCAATTTTTTTTTTATTATTTTTTTTTTTTACTTTTTAAGGACACATTTTCCAAAAAATTACTATAAAAGACTCATTCTTTACCAAAAAAAAAATGGCTGTCAAACTGGACTTATTGAAAATCCTAAAAAGAAAAAAATAAAAAAAGGACCAAACTAATGCATAATACACAATACACAGTAAATATGAAAAATCAAGCACATGAAATTGAAGACGCACTCCCCAAGTACGATTCGAACCTACGACCAATCGGTTAATAGTCAATTGCTCCTATTGAAATAGGATCCACTCAAGAAAAAGTACTTGCCATTTGTTGATTATTAGTGGCATCCAAGAAGATGCCATTTGTTTGATAAAAAATAAAAAAGAATCTAAAAAATTCGAGCAGTTGAAGCTGAAGCGGCTACTACATGCATTATTTAAGTTTCAAATCTTATTTGAGAAAATTAGACTTTTGAAAAGGGATTATTAGTCTAATTGATTCTTAGAGGTTGAAGTAATAAGAAATATAGGATAATCCTTATTTGTTAAGATATTGACTTGTAATTAGTGAGGTATATCTAAATGAGATACGGTGAGACTTAGTATATAAACTCAACATTAGATTACACCTTGAAGTTGTTAATAGATTTAATAAAATGATTCCAAGTCTGAGACAAACCACAAGTTATCTAACCAGGATTTATTGCAGCTTGCTTATTGAGATATGTTTTAATCTTGTTTGAAAACGAACAATGTTCAAGTTTGGAGTATCTGCTAAGTCTAATTTATATACTTATATATGCTTTTTAAATATGACTATTTAGGAGTACTTTTGATAAATTATACCTTAATCTTGTATATTTATTGTTTATTAGGTAAAACTCAGTAATTGGAAGTGAAATTGAAAGAGAATAACGAAAATGGACGATTTTTAGATTTTAAGGACCAATTTTCAAATATTCAATTGTTGATTCAGACCACATATTGATGAGTGAAGAACGTGGGCGGAGTCAATTGGACGAAAATAGAATACAAATGAGTGAAATTGCATAAAAAGGACCAACTCACACCTTAGAGGAAGTTCTCGGACCAATTTACAATTGGTTCCAAACTTAGCTTTCCCATGTCAATGCCCTTACGTGCGCAAGTCATAAAATTTGGAATCCCTGAGGTTGATTTGTTATTACAATACATGAGCAACCAAATATACCATGTGTGAGCATGGGCTTAATCTAGGCAGACGGGGACAACTTTCCTTCTACGATGCAAACTTTTACGGAACTCAAATTGGAGGCGGTGTTGACCTAATTTCAGGCCATTATATACATATAGACAAGGGCTAAACATTGGGGATCTCTTTCTAAACTCTCAAATCACATCAAATCAAAAAATTCATCTAGAAAAGAGTGGCCAATTCATCATCTTTTGGGAGAGAATATCCAACCTAGCAAGGAATTGAAGGCAAATTATATATATAAAAAAAAGAATCAAAGCTTGAAATTAAAGATCAAGCACAAGAATTTGTTACCACATATTTTTTATATTCATATAAATTCTGGGTGATGTCTTTTTATTATTATTATTCTAGTAATTACATTAGAAACAAGTTAGGCTAAAATTCTTTTTTGCTATGGTGAAGACGAAGCCTATTATTGTTTATTTTTAATTCAAAGACCAAGTAGTTTAATTAGTTTGTTTTTCTGATTGATCTTGTATGCTTTGTTGCATTAGGTAATTAATTGCTTGGTCATCAATTGGGTAATTAATTGTTTGTTATAATATTGGGAGGTTCACAATAAGTTTAGAACTTTGCAATTTCAAGATATTAGGGATAGCATATATGGTATATGCAATCATATTGAAAATCGTGTAATTAAATGTCTTACTTTGCATATAAACTCGAAATAAGAATATGATTCATACTTTGAATTGTTTAACTTATTTTTGAAGAGATATTTAAATAATATTGGATTATCAATTGTTAGGTATATACAAATCACACTAAATTACATAGGTTGACAATTAGAAATAGAATTATAATAGTTGGAATTGGAATTGAAATACATGCATCTCCTATTGAATTCATTTAAGTTAATTAGTAGATAATTTAAAAATAATCAGAGCACTCTCTTTTGTTACGTTACATTTGAATTTGATATCGAACTAATAGAATTTAGTTTAAAGTTTATTTCCCGTGGGATAATGCTTTTTACTCATCACATTATCAATTGTCAATGATTTTGTACGCTTGCGGGTAGGAATTATTTGAAATTGATTATGAAACCTACATTGATGATGAGTGGATCACCAATGAGAATGTTCAAGTGGAATATAATTTTCCATCCCTCCAAAGAATCTCTAATCGTCCGATCCATCTACCAATTCTTCTTTACATCATCTTAAAAAAAAATGGGCGATGTTCTCTATAGTTAATAAAATTTGCAAACATTTGTGTATTGACAAAGTGACTGAGTTGCTCATTCGACCTAACGAGGCTAGACTATGCGTTTAAGTGGATGTTTCCAAACATGTTTGACAGAGTTTGGATTGGTATGGAAGAGTTGGAGTTTCGCAGAAAATATATTATGAGAAATCACCTAGCTATTGCGACCATTGTCATCATCTTGGACACCAAAAAACTCATTCATTAAACCCTAGGAAGCCTAGCAGGATGCCGAACAAAACAAATCAAAAACTTTTACGACAAAATGGTTTGAAATGGAACATGGGAAAATAATCATAGAAAAATGCAAAATTGTTAGTGATTCCTTTACGAAAAATTAATTGGGAATAAATTATAAATTGGATAACTAACATTTTACGAGCACAAAATTGGACAGAACTTCGATTTTTTGAAACCAAATATGTAAAAGTAGAAATGTAGAAACGACAAATGCAGTAACGCAAATTCAGTAGGTGCAAGAGTTTTATTTTATTTTTTAAATCTCCCAAGATACAATAATCACGTTTTGTAATAGTACTCCGAATTGTGTAGACCAATGATACAACTCATGTTTTGGATTCTTTGTATATGATACTCAACTCAAAATAAATGTAGAATTATTTGGTGCTCAATGCAAATAAAATAACCCATGGATCATGTGTATGTACAACGATAACGTTTAGTAATAGGAGCACTCAAAATTATGTAGACCAATGAAACTACTAACAATTTGAATTCTATTTATATGATACTCAACTCAAAATAAATGTAGAATTCTTTAGAGTATAATGCAAATATAAAAGTGCATGGATCATGTGTATGGCAAAACTACAAATGTGGAAGCCTATGTAGTTATTGGAAAGTTGTATCTCAAAAGAAACGACTCTTGAAAAAGACACAACTATCTACTCGAACTGCTGACATCCGCCGAAGGGAATTTTCTACTTAAATTGGGATTTGCAACAGATCCGAAATGAACAATTCCCAGAACCTAGAAATTGTTTTTGCATAGAAGGCAGAAGTGGAGATGTTAACTTACATCTTGTGAAACCTCTGAAGGTGGTGGTATCTCCTTCACACAGAAATTCTGAGTACCTAGATGCAAGGTCGTACTTGTGTTTCGCGAGGAGGCGAACTTCAAAATTTGGGCTCTTAAATCATAGTAAGCAATCAATTTTTTCCATTTATAAGAGTTTTACGGAACTATATTTGCTAACTTAGAATCAACACTAAAATAACAAAAAAAATGATATACTCAAAAAAATTTATATTGAAATCAAATAATAATGCGAAAATACTCTAAAAAATCACTTAAATACAACTCGTTTTGCGGTTTTAGAGGCAAAAATATTAAACATTTTAATAGTTGAATTGTTTGGCTATTTCTTTTTCAATGGATAACATAGTCGATTCATTCAATTTTTGTTGTGACATATTTGATCAGAGATGAGTCTTGATCAATTTCAATTTGAAGAAACTTCTTTCTACTGATGCAATTGTAATCAATACAGTTAGCAAAATCTTGTAAGTAATGCAATTATTTGGGAAACGACCATTCATTTTCTTCGAATTATGTACCACATCAATTGCTCTTTTTGTTTCTTTAGGTAAATAGCACTTCAAGACTATCAATTCTGAACATAAGTCATCACCAATAATGTTTGAATGCCCATTATGTTTCAAATATTGATCAAATTTCTCACAAGATTTCAACCAATTATTAACATGCATACTCTTTAACTTCTCCAAATTTAACAAAAATTCAAATGTCTCTTCATTATGTTTAAATTATTCAAAACAAATTCAAAGTGAAGATTGAGCTTGATCAATTAGAAAGAAAAATAATCAAATCTAAAAGATATTTCAACTAATTGTGTTACCTCTTCAGTGTCACTTTCATTAAACCGATTCTTTCTTCGAATGCTACATTTTTCTCGAAATTCAGCTTCGATTCCCATTTCATTTTCCATTGGTTTAGCTTCACACATGGCACTAGCAAACCTAGCTTCTCTATAATCTTCGAGAAACAAACTAAGTGTTTGTAAAAGTTTGATGGCTTCATCAATATCCATATTTTTTACTTGAAAATACTTATTGACAGTATTGATTGCATGCAACAACTTCTAACAAATTACCATGCCAAGTAAGTACTCAAAATTCTCAAGTTCATATGTTTTTTCTCACGGTATTGATAGCATGCAACAGTTATACTAAATGACCATACCAAGCAAGATCTCAAAATTCTCAAGTTCATATGTTGCTAAGGATTCAGCTTCCTCTTTATCTTGGGATCTTCAACAATATTTGCTAGGTTAAGTAAAGTGTCTCTTATTTGTACAAATTGCTCTTTTATATGCTTGACATTTTCCATGTGACTCTCCCAATGTGTTTGTGACAATTGCTTAAGTGTTGACCTTCAACCTTATCTTTAAAAAAAAATTCATCGTTTGGGAGAAGAAGAGAACAATGTATAGATGACTTTAGAACAACAATTTGTCATATCACATAATGCTAGATTAAGACTATGACAACCACACGGAGTATAAAAAGTTCTAGGATTTATTTCAAGTAACATTCTTTGTACACCTCTAAGTTTTCCTCTCATATTAGCTCAATTGTCATACTCTTGACCTCTTATATTGTCAATATCAAGCTCAAGTTTGTTTTACACATTTTAAGCTCGGTGAAAAGTCCAAGTCATGATGTATCATCCATCTTTAAAAACTCAATCCAATATTCTTGTACCATTGGCCGCATCTACTGAATTGTCCATGTATCGTATTACTAGCTAGATCATGGCTAGCATATGGAGTACAATCAAGTATGACAGAAAAATATTTTGCATGTTTTTCTTTTGTGACAATTGCACTTATTACCTGGCGTGCCAATGCTTGTATCAATTCATTTTGAATCTTAGGACCCAAATATGTATACTAAATTTCACATGCTAAAGCACATCGAATGTGTTCTTCCATTGCTGGATCAAACTCAACAACCATTTCTATCGTATGCCAAAAATTCCNCAATATTCTTTAACCATCGACAAGTCTGTTGCATCGTCCACGCATCGTATTACTAGAGACATTTGCTCCTCATTACTCGCATCTGGAGTACAATCAATGATGACAGAAAAATATTTTGCATGTTTTTCTTTTGTGACAATTGCACTTATTACCTGGCGTGCCAATGCTTGTATCAATTCATTTTGAATCTTAGGACCCAAATATGTATACTAAATTTCACATGCTAAAGCACATCGAATGTGTTCTTCCATTGCTGGATCAAACTCAACAACCATTTCTATCGTATGCCAAAAATTCCATTGTTCTCAACATAAAGTTGCTCACAATCTCCTTGAAATGTTGAAATATTTTTAGCGAGTCTTCTCACAATAGCAATTATCCTTATTAACACTTGTTTCCAATGCTCACTTTCTTTGCTGATGGCCAACTGTATGCTTTTGTCAGTTATATGTTTTGTTTGAAGCCTATTTTTTAGTTCCATCCAACAAGTTTATACAACCTATATGCTGCTTAGCCACTTCATGTTCTACAAGATATCGATGCATATTATGCCAATCTTTGTATCCATCATTGCCCATTGGCCAATATCTCTCATCTCTTTTTTTGTATTAAACTTGTAGCAAAAATGAACGATCTTGTCTAAGGAAATTGAATACACTAACCATCTTCCATTTGTTGTCTGCCCAGTTGCCATTAGTAGTTTATATTGTAATGATTCAAAATGTATACCTTGACTATCTTTGGGAAATAAGATGCCATCAATTATTTTTGGACTCATTCCAACTAAAAAATCCCTCATCTTTTGATCAATGTGAGTGTCCTTCCAATTTTCAGGATCATCAAAATTCAAAGAAAAAAGATTCTCTTAATTTAAATTTTTATGTTGAACATTTTTCATCATTTTGCTTTGAATTATTAACATTGGCATGCTCAATCATTTCCTCGTTTTTTTTTCGATTCATCGACATTATCATTATCATTCTGATTATTTTTTTCCTCAATCACCAAATTTTCTGATGTTCATTCCTTTTTTTTTTTGCCATTAAAATACTTATCCATATCTCTAGCCTGACTTCGAATTAATGCCTTTATTCTCTCTCTTATTTTTTATTTTTTGAACTTTTGCATATATAGGAGCCATTGTATACTTTGACTCAACAACAAACAATAATTGAAATTTGAGTGTAAATAGGGGCTCAAATTAGTTTAAGAAAGAAAGATTAAAATACATTCATATGCACAAAATACATAAAACAATCAGTCAAAAAATATTAAATTAAGTCCCTATTTGGTAGAAATTAAAATCCAAATTTAATCTAAGTCAAAGTCAACTACTAATTTTAACCACAAATTTTATGGAACTCACAACTTCTCAACTACACATTTCAATAACTTTTATCAAATTCTATAGAAAATCTAATTTTAATATCTACCAAACATGGGCTAAATAACTAATTCTAAAATACTAATCTTAATTTTTTTTATATTAAATACACAAATGTGGTCCTGTATCATCACACACATGAACATATTATATATATCAAAAGGAGAGAAAAAGAGTAACCATCCTTCTACAGATTAGAGTTAGAGAACACGACTGGAGAAAAAAAGACGAAAACGGAAGTTTGAAAGAACTCAAAGATCTAGCTGCTGACTACAGCCAGTCGGGGATGCTAGCTGGGGATTTTAATCACCTACAAGACATTTAATGTTAATATAACTTTATGATTTTATTCTCACATGCATGCTATGACTTGAATATGAGACACTTGAGGAGATCAATAACAATTTTTTTTAACAAACTATTATGTTAACTCAAGTAAATAAAAATACACGAATATAATGTATGAAGAAAATATAGTTTGTATTGCATAACTCAAGTGAAGCTATATCAAGGGAGACATGATACATTATATTTCTCCGAAGTTCTTCTGTATGCATGAGTTTCAAATGATTGGTGATATCGATGTTCAACAAATTCGTTCAAGTGATAATACAACCAACTTATTTACAAAAGCATCGTCGATGTTTACATTCAAAAAATTGGCAAATGGGATAGGAAAGCGTCGACTAATGATCTTGGATTATCAACATTAGGGAGGGTATTTGTACTATTTATTCTTTGTTTAGGTTTCATGCATTTGGTTATCTTGGAAATGTTTTAACGAGGCAACATACTTGTTTTAATACTCAAAAAAATAATTTCTTTTTTCCTTCGTTTGATACTTTTTGTCCATTGAATTTTTATTAAATAAGTTTTTTAATGAGACATATATTATGTAATGATTCATCCAAAGAAGAGTGTAGTAATATTCATTAATGAATGATCATTGTATCTCTATAGTTCTAATCATTATGACTATTGTACCTCGTGCAACCTTAACTCTTCCGTCTTCAATAAAATAAGTATATTGATTCTCTCTATTTTCTTCTCATTTCTCTTTAGTTTATGACAACATACATTTTTGAAATATCAACTATTGGAAAATGAGAATCATGATTTTAATTCTTTCAATTACTTGATCAATAATTGAATGGATAGATATTAGTTAATTCCGGCACTCGAGAGATGGGAATTTAGGCGCGAACATAAGATTGACACAACGTAGATTTTATGGATTTCGAGAGAAAATGTAAAATATATGAAGCTTACTTCACAAAAG
>CAIGRH010011838.1:0-16966 GCA_903798295.1 Fraxinus nigra | reverse complement strand
GCTGGCCATTAAATTTTGCAGAGATATTTTACTATAAATTGAAAATAAGTTCCCGTATGTATTACATTTTATTGAGAGTTTTTACATGTAGCAAATGCATAAGTTATTATGTTTAGTACGTGACACTCGAAGCTTAAGTTCGAGGTGTCACAGATAGTGATGAGATGCCCGAATTTGAGGATGCTAGATGGTGATGGGGGTAGAGTACTCAGTAGATGAAACACTTGTTACGAGGCTTGCTATCAGTATGCAAATCAAGGTGGATGACATGGAGAAACAAAGGGAGAATATTTTTGATACTAGGTGCCCATGTCAACAACAAGGTATGTAGTATGATTGTTGATGGGGAGAGTTGTACCAATTTTGCTTGTACCGTTGTAGAAAAATTGGGTTTAACTATGCCAAAGCATCCTAGACCCTATAGGTTGCAGTGGTTGAGTGAATGTGGAGCTGTTAGGGTTAATAAGCAATTCTTGGTGAGCTTCACAATTGGGAAGTATAGTGATGCCGTATGACGTGGTTCCTATGCACGCTGGTCATATCTTTTTGGGGAGACCATGATCTTAGGAAAGTAATACATTACGAATTCACAAATAGGTAGAGGTTTGTCAAAGATGGGAAATCTGTTACTCTTATTCCATTAACACCAAAACAAGTATATGAGGATCAATTGAAATTGAGAGATCAGGAAGAGAAGAAAAATAAAGAGAGGCAAAAGGAGAGTGACACTAATACTTCCAAGAAGAGAGAAAATAATGAGGTGGCTGAAAATAAAGAGGAAAGAGTACAACAACAAGAGAGAAAAGAAAGAGAGTCTTCAGAGAGAAAAGAAAAGTCCAAAATGAGTTTCTTTGCAAAAGAGACTGAAATAAAGGGGCTTTAGTGGAAAACTAGCCTTTGATATTGCTGGTCTACAAAGAATCATATCTCAATTTTGAGGAAACTAACCAATCCCTCCCTAATTTGGCCATTTCTTTGTAGCAGAAATTTGGAGACTTGTTCCCTGAAGACATGAGGAGACAAATGAGCTTCAAAGGCAAGTGGAGAAATTGATTAACAAAGGATATGTGAGGGAAGGCATGAATCCATGTGCCGTATCGGTACTACTTGAACCTAAGAAAGGATAGGACTTGGAGAATGTCCAGTGACTGTAGGGCAATCCACAACATAACGGTGAAGTATCATCATCCCATACCTAGGTTAGATGATATGCTTGATGAACTGCATAGATAACGTATATTTAGTAAAGTATGATCTTAAAAGTGGATATCACAATATTAGGATGAAAGGAGATGAATGGAAAACTGCTTTTAAGACTAAATATAAATTGTATGAGTAACCAGTTATGTCATTTGAACTCTAATGCACGAGATTAATGAACTATGTTTTTCGTGCAGTCGTAGGTAAATTCGTAGTAGTTTACTTNTGAATCCATGTGCCGTATCGGTACTACTTGAACCTAAGAAAGGATAGGACTTGGAGAATGTCCAGTGACTGTAGGGCAATCCACAACATAACGGTGAAGTATCATCATCCCATACCTAGGTTAGATGATATGCTTGATGAACTGCATAGATAACGTATATTTAGTAAAGTATGATCTTAAAAGTGGATATCACAATATTAGGATGAAAGGAGATGAATGGAAAACTGCTTTTAAGACTAAATATAAATTGTATGAGTAACCAGTTATGTCATTTGAACTCTAATGCACGAGATTAATGAACTATGTTTTTCGTGCAGTCGTAGGTAAATTCGTAGTAGTTTACTTTGATAATATTCTAGTGTAAAGTAAGAATTTAGAGGAGTATATAGTGCATTTGAGGTGTGTACTTGTTGTCTTGAAGCTGGAACAACTTTATACTAACTTTAAAAACTGTACATTTTGTATGAAAAAAGTTATTTTCCTTGGTTATATTGTTAGTGCAAAGGGTATTAAACCACATGTGGAGAAAATCAAAGCCATCAAGAAGTGGCCAATACCTAAAAGTATAACTGAGGTAAGAAGCTTTCATAGTTTAGCTAGCTTTTATCGACGTTTTGTTATATATTTTAGCACACTTGCCACGCCACTCACTGACATTGTGAAAAAAGAGTGTTGGATTCCATTGGGGCATTGAACAAGAACACACATTTAATACTATTAAGGATATGTTGTGTTCTGCACCTATTTTAGCACTGTCCGACTTCAACAAAACTTTTGAAATTGAATGTGATGCTTCATGTACAGGAATTGGAGCTGTTTTAGTACAAGGACATGAGACCAATAGCTTATTTTAGTGAAAATCTAAGTGTGGCAACATTGAATTATCCTACATATGACAAAAAGTTTTATGCACTTGTTCGAGCTTAGGAGACATAACAGCACTACCTATGGCCTAAGGAGTTTGTAATCCACACCGATCATGAGTCATTGAAACATTTAATGTGCCATGGTAAAATAAAGAAGAGGCATGTGAGGTGAATGGAGTTTATTGAGACCTTTCCCTATGTCACTCGGTATAAATAAGGTAAAGAGAATATAGTAGCTGGTGCTTTATATATATACACCTTTATCATGTGATAAAGGTGTAATCGATAAATTTTATAAGCATGATGGATATTTGTTTAAGGAAAATAGGTTATGTGTTCCAAATTGTACTATGCGTGAATTGTTAGTACGTGAAGCACATAGTGGGGGTATAATGAGGCATTTTGGTATTAAGAAGACCTTAGAGATGTTGCATGGACATTTTTATTAGCCTAAAATTAAAATAGCTGTTAATCGCATTTGTAGTAGATACATTGCATGTAAGGCTAAGTCTAAGGTTTTACCACAAGGTTTGTATATGTATTACCTGTTCCTACTGAGCCTTGTGTTGATGTGTGTATATGTACTTTGTGTTGGGATTGCATATATGTGATAGTGGATATGTTTAGTAAGATGGCACACTTCATTCCTTGTTATAAAACAGATGATGCCACGAACATAGCTAACTTATTCTTTAAGGAAATAGTGCGACTCCACGGGATACCTAGGAGTATTGTGTCTGATCAAAATTCCTCAGTGCGAACTAAAGTATTATTTTCTACTACTTTTTACACACAAACAGATGGACAAACTGAGGTAGTTAATAAGACATTGATACAACTTTTGCGCTAGATAGTCAATAAGAATTTAAAGAGTTGGGATGATTGCTTGTCACACAGAATTTGCATATAATAGTCATACATTCTACTACTTCTTATAAACCTTTTGAAACTTATACGGTTTTAATCCATTAACTCATTTGGATTTAATTCCTTTACTAGTTGATGAAAGAGGTAGTCTAGATGGGAGGAAGAAGGCTGAATTGGTAAGATCAATCCATGATAAGATGCGCTGCCAAATCAAGAAGAAGAATGACCATTATTCTTCTCAAGCTAATAAATGACGAAACAGTGTTAAATTTGAACCAGGTGATTGGGTTTGGGTATATATGAGAAAAGAGTGTTTGCCGGCCCAAAGGAGGTCAAAATTGCAACCGAGAGGAGAGGGACAATTCTATTTGATCCTTCTCTATTTGATGCAGGTGGAGATTCGAGGACGAATCCTTCTGAAAAGAGAGGGAATAATGAGAACCATGAAACGAAAAGCTAGCAAGGATCTGTTAATTAGGGAAGAAGGACCAATGAGGAGATTGCGAGCAAAGAAGATCAAGGAAGCCATGGAATTACTTGTTCAAACTACATAGGCCGTGTTGAGCCACGAGCAAAACATCAAGTTCCATGTTGGGCATGGAAGAGGAACCAAGATTAGTGCACTTAATTCAAGCTAAATTAGAAGAAGGGAAGCCTGGAGTGTAGTCGGAAAGTGGCGCGCGAGCATAAACAAAATAGGTCGCGCGTGCACGGGTGTAAAATTTCAACCCATAGCAAAATCAGCTAAACGATGCGCGTGTCGTACGAAAAATCTAAAGGTGGTTTAAGTTTTCCTTTTTTCGTTTAGAACTCTATTTGTTTGATATTTTACATTTTAGTTAGGGATTTTATGAGTTCCCTATATATATAGGGCACATCATTTTCATTGTAATACTCATTATTGAGAGAATTAATAAAGCGAGATTTGCTTTCTTCTTGTTCTTCACTGAACTTAATTTCGAACTTATTAAGGATTTCATCTTTGTAGCGTTCAACAATTTCATATCAAGGTTCATAATTTTTGTACTTAAGAGGTCAAGTTTATCCATAACTTTGGTTTCTTGATTAGATGAATTATTGGGTCAAGCTTCAAATCGAGATTTTATATTTTTGCCAAAGTTGTGATTCATTCTTTTATGGGTTTCGGAATTACTATTACTACGTGGGTTCTCATCATCATCTTTCGCAATGGTAATTGATTTACAACCTGTGAAGCCAACCTAGCTAATATCCCTCAATCTAAGAAGTGATCCAGAGCAGCTCTCACTGAGCTTGTTCTTGTAATTTGTATCTAGCTAGGAATAAACATCGTGTACTTGCAGTTTATATCTCGTCATAACTGTAGTGTCAACTTGAATATTCTCCATAGCACTGCAATTTACAAAACAATTATAAATATTAGAACAAGTGATGCAGCAAAGTACATAAGAACAAGATGCATAAGCTGTATAAACTAAGTTAAGCATACATATTTTCGACGAGAGAAAAAGAGATTTTGTACATATTGCAAGCATTATAGTACCTCACAACAAAAAGTAACATGTAATGAGTGCCCGTGTTATTTTCCATGTCATAGTGTTTAAGAGAGTGCAATAACTTTCTTTGGAGGACTGATGAACCTGTCCCTAAATAAGGAAAATGATCATAGAAACAAAATGATCAAAAGAAGTCGAAGAATAACAAAAAGCTAGACACAAATGAGGAATGAGGGAGCAAAGTATAAGAAACAGTTGCTGAATGTGAAAGTAAGATACATCCAACTTATATAAAACAACAACAATTCTTTAGTCTCAATTGGCATTTTCCATTCTAATAGCCTAAGGACATTAATGAAGTGCTTCCCTATTAACTAATCGCCACTAGTTGAAGATTCACCATTTCAACTAATTTTCCCACCTCTACATCCTAATCCACCTAGAAACATGCATGGAAACATAGACTGTAGATAGAATATAAGATAAAACTGAACTTGGAATTAAGTAGCAACCCACTAATTTTGACAATAAACCATTAATCTTCAACAAATTTCAAAAACAATAAAGTAGATACAACAATTACAAACTAAATCCATAGTGTAATTAAACTACAAATAGCCATAAGGTTTTCAATGAATTCATTTTCCTTTAATAGAACCAAATAACAGTATACTATATAAAACATACAAAACCAAGTAATTAAGAAAATGAAAATGAAAAATAAATGAAACTCACCAAGAAAGCATTACAGTAAGTGGTGAACCAAAACCCCAAAACCACCAAGTTACAATTTGAATTTCCAATGCAAATACTTCAAAAAGAACTTGAATAAAATATTTCAAAAGGAACTTGAATAGAACATCAGAGTTCAGATGAAACTTAAAAACCTAATAGAGGGATTCGACAACATTACGAATTCGCAGTTTTGTGACCTAAAGTGGTTTTACCTCACAACCCCAAAAAATAGGTAAAATCTCAAATGAAGAAGAAAAAGAATATGCATGGATAAAAATTGAACACAATTTGAATTAATTTGTATGGAGTATTATATTTTTTTAGTTAAGTACGGAATTCAAAATTAAAATTTTGATAAATATTATTTGACTAATATTTTGAATAGTGATTTGGAGAAGGATGTGGAGTTAAAAAGTACAGAAAAATGTTAATTTTACATGCAAAATATTGAATATGTGGTTGAAAATGCGTATGAAGAAAAAAAAAGTTCAAATAATAGTCGTCAAACTGGGCTAAGGGTGAATAAGTGCCTATTTGACATTCATTAATTTATTTTATGATTTGTTACGGGAGATCATTTTCAAACATGCATTAACAAAAAATATTCTACATGTAATCAAGAAATCTTTTATACTTTTTAACCACAAATTCTCCTAAAAATACTATTCAAACTCATTTTTTACTCAACTAATGAGAATCAAACAAGATCCAAGTCCAATATTTGTCGAGCATTATTTCAAAACTCTAACTCATTTTCAATTACACATTGTTACGATAAAATATTTTGCACCTAAATTTAAAACTTTTTACTAATTTTTAATTATATATATTTTCAAAAATTCACTATTTCAAAACTCATTTTCCTCTTTAATTATAGACAAATAGGGGCTAAATGTAGACTTTTTAAAATTTGGGTTATGTTATGAGTACATAACGCATAACATAATGGTGTCCATAATGGACACAATTATGGGAAATGCCTTCAAATTTTGCAAGAGCACTGGTTATTCAATTGATAAAAAGTCATGTGTATTCATGATGCCATCTGCCTTTAAAAACTTTTATAACAATTTCTAATCTTCTAAATAAAAGTTATAAATGAAAGTCTATAGAAGACTTTTATTAATTCCATAAAAATCTATAAAATTCCGACTTTCATAAAAAAGAGCACTAAATGCCTTGATTAAGCTTCAAACACTTGTTTGAGGGAATTTGACTTTTGATGAATGATAATTAGCCTAAATTGAGTCTCAGAGGTCGAAACAATCAAAGAATTGGAGAATCATTATTTATTGATGTGTTGACTTACAATTAACCTGAACTAGAGTAATGAAAAATTAGACCTTAGATTACAAGCTGGGAAAAGAGTGAAAAAATAAATAAATTTGGGTGTGTGTGAATCATACGAGAGGTGAAATAATATCTTTGACCACAGAGGGTCGGGAATGGACGCAACTTGAAAATTTACGACTGTCTACTTAATTCTTTATGCACACAGTCAGTTTTGCATTGGAAGTGTGAATATTGGTTTGGTATTGTGACTTTGAAACAGTTTGTAGATTCAGTACTATAATTTCAAATATTAAGATAAAAAACTACATTGTCTAACTAAATATTTTTGCATCCTTGTGTGTTTGTTGTTATTTATGTTATAACTTTGTTCGAGGACAAACAAATGTTTAAGTTTGGTGGTATTTGATAAGTGTATTTTATACACTTATTTGAGGCCTAAAATATCAATATTTGGTAACTTTTTGACAAAATATATCCTAAATTATTGTATTTTATGTTATATAGGTTAAACTCAATAGTTGAACGAAGAATTGGAAGAAACAAAAGAAAATCAAGGGAAAAATGGCAAAGTCCAAAGTTTGAGGACCAAATTAAAAATATTAACAGTTGATTCGAACCAAACATGATACTTTGAAGATTGCTAGGAGATAATTGGATGAAATTAGAACTCAAAGAGGAAGGGAATATGACCAAAATATTATTAAAATCAATTTCTAATCCACAAGTTATATTCCAAATATTTAACCGAGTATTGAAACCTATATTTGATATAGTAAACATCTGAATTAGAAAATATTTATTTCTAGAAAAATTGTAGCCCTTTGAATTATCGTTCTCATAAACTTTGAATATCCTTAATCGGATATTGGGAGAGAAAATTATGGCCAAAAATCTGATTTCTGTACAGAAATAAAAATCTAGGCGCGAAGGCAACTTGCCTTGTTCGATTGAATCTTTTGGAAACCAATTGGATAAGATTTTCAACCAATTTTCTACTACTAAAAATACCTAACAACATAACACATACTGGTGATCAAAGAAAACTCATAATTTTGTGAGAGAATAGAGGGGGATTTGCAAGAATTCAATCAAGTGAAACTTTAAAGTTGATTTTTAGGCAAAGAAGAAAAGGTGCGAGTGGAGAATCATCAAGAAATCATTGAAGACATTCATCTTCATCTTCTCAATTTATCAAAAATTCGGGTTATGTCTTTTCACTTATTGATTTATTGTAATTTCAATATGTTAGGCTAGTTTTATACATTACTAGGATGAGATGAACCGTTGTTATGATATTTTTAGTTTTTAATTAATTATTTTGACTTTAATTTGATTTGATTTGATTTGTGGATGTTTATTATCGTTTTCAATTGCTTGATTACCAATTGATTTTTTAAGTGGATTTTAATTATTATCGAGAGAGACAATAAGGTTTAAGCATACTATAATAAACATTGTAAGGTTCAATAGAGGATAGATATACATTTATATGGTTTCAATAGGTGAACTACTTGTTAATGCATTTATTATATTTGCATCATTCATCGAGAGATAAAAGGGTCATATGAGGGGAATAGATTTGATCGCTATCGAAAGAGATTTTCAATTAAATTAGGAACATTGATCAACATGAATGATTTCAAATTGTCACTTTAATTGCTACACTAAAAATGAAACAATAAGGGAGATTCAACATCTTAGCAATGCATCTCACATATTTGAAAACACATTTACTTGCTTTCATGTATTAAATTGATGATTTAGGTATTAGTATAGAAAAAAATCACAAAATTTGTTCACTATTCAATTAAAGTTGTAATTAATTTTAATTCGGTCAAACACATAGTCCTCGTGGGTTCGTCATTTTATTCATGGATTGACCACGATCCCGTGCACTTGCGAATTTTTAAAGGACCATTGCTCTTGAGTCTACAATCCACATAAAATATTCAGTTAGCATATAACAATACCAAAAAAAAAAAGCTATAAAAGAAACATTTACAAGAGCTACCTTATTTGGCTGAAAGAATTCCCAAGAAAGTGACTCAACACCTCATAGTTGTAGCGTTTAAGCTTGCTCTTGCCTTTCTTCTTTCCAAATCACTTTCCTTCTTGTTGCTTCTTGGTTTGTTATTTTTAGGTCCCTGTCTAGTCTCTTTTCCTTTCCCTTTTCCACCTTTGATCCAATTCTTCTTATGCTTATAGCCTGAAGCTTTCAAGGACTGGACTCAGCAATAAAGAATGTCCAAGGGATTTAGCAGCTCCAAGCCTTCATCTTCTAGTTCAGTATGGCAGACAGCATCAGTAAAAGTTTTGATGTTATCATTGTAAGTCAAATTGACTTTCAAATGTTCCTTATTATCAGGAAGAAAGCAAATCAAAGTTTGAACTTGCTGTTCATCAGAGACTATGTGACCAGCCGACTTAAGATATGGTCCTCACATGCTGTGTGATGTTGTAATTAGGAGGTTTCTTGTAAGTGTCAAACGTAATATCCTACTGCTTGAGTCTAGTCACACTAGTACCACAATATTTCTCTCTTAGATATGCCCTGATGTCATGAGCGGTTGGGAGTTATTCACACTAGTGAGTGAGATCATTCACAACAAAACTTACAAAAATCACACGAGCAATGGATCTTTCTTTTTCCATGTCTAGTAAGTTTTCTGATCCCTTCTTTGTTGAGCAGTTTGATCCACTCTTAGGTCTCCAACACATGGTTAATATCCTCAAGGCAATCCTGTTCCTCCAACATATACCAAATTTTATGGCGCCAAGTGTTATAGTTGTCGACATTCAATTTATCACCCTTATTAAGGCCAGCAATGATATTTTTAAATGCCATGGTTTGTCAAGATTTTAGAGACAATTATATAAATGTCCATTTATGCATACATTTCATTTTCACTTAAACAAATTAGATTTTATGATAATTCAAGACTAGGGAGTTGAAAGTTCACCAAAAAGAGCATTACAAAGATATTGTTCCCACAATTTGAACTAATGATACATAGATAAACTGATTTTAAAATTTCTATTTTCTTTCATTCATTTCATTATCAAAATCTTGATCATATAGCTATAGGCTAGAGGCAGTGAATTATCTTGAATTTCAATAGCAATGTCATGCCAATGTGTAGGAAATTTCTCATTAGATGATACGTACTCTCCACCTCATGTATAGACTGTTCCAAATACATCACTTCTAGTCGCATTTCTTCGAGATATTTTATGTGTTGTACCAGGTTATATCCATTTTATAGTTTCAATTATGCATGTAGTTTTTCAATACATTCTACAACCTGCGCTTTTCTAGCATCTCCACTAAAGATGCTAAAAGTGCGCATACAAAATTAGAAATAAGTCACAATAGATCACATTATCTAATTAAGACCCACACAACTCATGAACATATATAAAATGTGATATTTTAAATACTTTCGAAACATTTTTCATTTTCACAAAAATTGAAAGAATCACAAAAATTCACTCTCTAGGCGAATTCCATTTAATAAATATTCTTGATTTTTTAAGCTTTTTCAGAATTTAATCAAGTTAAAAAATATTTTTAATACTTTTAACAAATTTATTATAATTATTATATACAAAAAAATATTTTTAACCATCTAAAAAATTATTTTAACTACATAGGAAAATAAAAAATATTTCAAGGACCAAACTGCAATTTTTAAATCGCGATTGGGCCTCGTATGTACGGTCTACGTGGGACCAAGCTGCAAATTTTTTTTTATATATGGGGAGAGTGTTAGCGTCCCCCATGTGCAAACTACACGTACTGCCAAGCCGAGCCTAAATATTTTTTTTATTGTTCATTTCAACAAATTTTAATGTTCTAAGTTCACTTGTGTGGTCAAAGTTTAGTGTAGGAGTGTTCACAATAAGCCTAGAATGCGGTAAAATCAACATGTGTAGTTAGAATTTGAAATAATCTCTTTTACACACATAACCTTGTTGATAATCTAAACCAAATGCATGACTTTCATATGAATTCGGACTAGGAATAGGATCGTCTCGTGTTAGTCATAGGTTGGTGTATCTTGGGAAAGAACATTTAACATATTAGCTTTATCGATTGTCAAAAATGCATGANAGGGAAGTGGTTCGATTGCATGGGTTGCCTAAGACAATTGTTAGTGATAGAGATGTTAAGTTCCTAAGTCATTTTTGGCGCACTCTATGGAATAAATTAGGAACTAAACTGTTATTTTCTACTGTTGCACATCCTCAAACGGATGGTCAAACTGAAGTAGTTAATAGGACACTCACTACATTGTTACGTGCTATCATTCAAAAGAACCTAAGGCTGTGGGAAAAGTGTTTGCCACATATTGAGTTTGCATATAATAGGACTGTTCATTCTACTTCTTCATTTTCCCCTTTTGAAATTTTTTGTGGCTTTAATCCTTTAACACCTTTGGAGATTTGTTTTCTGAGAGTAGAAATTAGTGTAAACAACAAAACACAATTCTCTTTTGTTGGTACATTTCAAATTTGATAAAAACAATTAGTAATTGGTTGGATTGGTAATTGTAAACAACAAAACTACATAGACATTATTCCTCGTGGGAACAAAACTCTCAACTCACATAGTTTATTACTTGTACATCGATCACATACGCTTGCGGGTATTACACGAACACTTGGATTTCGGGTTATTTATTGCCTTGTTGGATTGGTAATTGGTTGATGATGTAAATGGGGCATTTGGGATTAGGGTGGTAAAATAGATAGTTGAATTTTAATTAATTAATTTTATTTTTTATTGAAAGTAAGATAGTTTAAAATTTGAAAAAAAAAATAGTTTTTTCTTTTTTTCTAATATATGCTAAATTTAACTTAACACAATAACAAAAATTAAATTAGTAAAACATTTTGGTGCCCCTACAATGTTACGGCCCTGTGACTCAACTCGTGCACCCTCAGTGCCCTCCTCTGTTGAAAATCAAAATGATTTACTCACAAAAAAGATGTACAAGTATTTCTACTTCATAATGACCATTAAGTACAAAGATATATATATCCAAAGAATGTATTCACCACAAAGATATACAAGTGATTCTACCACATATCTACCACAAAGATGTAAAAGTTTTTCTACTGCATAGTTTACCACAAATAAAAATGATTTTTTTCACCATAAAGATATACACTCTAGCTATTCTTTTTCAACTTTTTCATTTTCTCACTCCCTTCTACTCATGTTCTCAAGCTAGCTTTCGCCTTTTCGACAGAGCATGGCTGCTGCCTCTTGTGATGCCTAAACACTAATTGTCATGGCCTAATCTTGAATTGCTTATGATTTCATTATCTGATCCATACTCTTCCAAGTTTCACAATTTTTGTAATGCCACCTAAGATAAAGATATGGAGAACAAAAGGAGAATGCATCTTCTTCTTCTTCTGTCCTGGCAATGATCTTGATGGTAGCAACAATGTGAAAATGTATCATGAGAAATCTAAGGAAGGAAACGAGGAAAAGCTCGAAGGAAATAGCAATGATGCTGTTGCTCGATCTCAAGTTAGGAAGAAGGTATAAAAATCAGGGAGAACGAGTAAGCAAGCTGGAAATAATTCAACTTAAAGTTGTGGAAATCAAGGCAATTCGAAATCAATATTCCTTCAATTAAATTGTTAAAAATAAAAGCAAAATCATATATTCTTGAAGATGAGGCGGTAGTCACACGGGAGATGATAGCCAGAGAAAACATTGATCATAAAGGTTTTAGCAATGGAAATGTGAAAATGTTTTATTTGAAAGTGTCTTTGATAAGACCAATAATCCATGGATCCCTGTGTTGGAGTCTCACAATTTCATTGGAGGTCAAATCCCTTGCAGACAGACTACTCTATTAGTGAAATTAGATGAAGAGCACCAAGTATATTAAGGATATATGAACTTCTATATTTTGAATGAAAATCTGCTTATGATGGAATCTTTGGACAATTTGCCACGAAGCAAGAGATATAACAATATCTCTTCACGAGTTATGAGTAGGATTCTCCACCAATAGCTATCTTCATAAGATATGATCGGGAAGTACTGTGAGGAAGTCATCTTAGGACACGAGTTGTTAATATTTATGGTACGTATTGAGACAACGTTGTGAGCTCTAGAGGAACATTTGTTCACTTGAAAATATGCATATATGATGGTTATAAATCTCAAGGTGACTTGCTTGCTTTAAAAGTTGATCCTAAAATAAAGCCAAAAATGCAAAAAAGACGATCAATGAGCACCGAGAAATACGAAGCGTTGAAAAGCGAAGTTGATAAACTATTGGAAAATGAATTTATTCGTTAAGCTCAATATCTGGTTTGGGTATATAACACAGTGTTGGTTCCAAAAAGTAATGGAAAATGTTGAACTTGACAAGATTTTACAAATCTGAATAAGGCATGTCCCAAAGACAGTTTTTTGCTCTCCGAAATTGATCAGCTCGTGAATGCAAGTATAGGACACGAGTTGTTAAGATTTATGGTATGTATTCAGGGTATAATCAATTTTTTATGCATAGATCGAACGAGGAGCATACCACGCATGTAATAGATCGAGGACTATATAACGAAGTAATGCCATTCGAATTTAACAAACATTGGCACCACTTATCAAAGGCTGGTAAATAAAATGTTTGAAAATCAGATATGCAAGATAATAAAGGTATATATAGACGATGTGCTCGTCAAAAGCCTTTGAGCTAAAAATCCCTTGAAACGTGCTTTTGGAGTCATGTCTGACAAATTCTTAGGATCCATACTAGGTCAACGAGGTATTGAGATGAACCAAGATGAAATCTAAAACTTTATCGAAATGCGATCTTCAACAAAGCCCAAAGTGGCATAAATAAAATCTTACAGGAAGGATCGCGACCTTAAGCAGATTTGTTTCACAAGCTATAGATAAGTGCTCCTTTTTCTTTCAAACATTAAAGGGAGGAAAAAGATTTGAATGGACTAAAGAATGCGAACTCCAAACCTTTATAAAGATCATCTAAGAAAAAGCACCTCTATTAGCCGAAACACTAAATGAGGAAAGTTGTTTCTCTATCTGGCAGTTTCTAAAGTAGTAGTATGCTCCATTTTAGTGAGAAAGGAAAACAATAATTGCCAGAATATTACATGAGTCTCTACAATGTACTGAGGCTAGATATCCTAATATGGATAAGTTGGCCCTTGCGATAGTAGTAGATCGCGAAAACTCTAAACTGATTTCCAAAGTTACGGTGTCGAGGAATTGACCAATTTTCACTTAAGCAAGTATTACATGCTCGCACACTTAATTGTTTGAGTTGATTAAAAGTTGAATTGAACTTGGCATATATAAATTTGAATTTGCAGAATGTTTGATATTCTTTCATAAATTAGTCTTGATAATATTTAATTTGTTTAATCACTTTTACAGCTCTTTGGTACATCAAAAATTATTCTTTTTGAACTCATGCTTCTCTATACATTTTTTGAATTCTTTAACTTATGTTTGGCAAGTGTTATAAACATATAGAATTAATTTGTGGATAGTATTATTGGATTCCATAAAATCTATAGACAAAAAGTTCTTTGACTTTAACAACTTTAAACAATTGCCAATTAATATAGTAAATTATAGCTATGCTAACTCTCGTTTTGCTGCTATTCTCGTGGGAAGAGCTAGTAATAGGCTCTATTTGTCATGAACATAATCTTTTGCAAGCGACGACGTTGTGTCAGAGGAATACATACATGTAATTTTGTCAAAGTTCCTTGTCACCGTCGCTTTGGATTTGCATCACTGTTCAACGGATTGTTGATGTGCTCTCCTGGCTCAACCTCAAGCATTTTTTATTTCTTCTAAATTTACTTCTGTTTGGCTTATTTTTGTGGATTTCAAAGATTCCTTATTTCAATGGATGTTTTTCATGGTTTTCTTTGCTCTGTTTCTCACTGACAGAGCAATTTTTTGATGATAAAAATTCAATCAACAAATTATTGTCACCTAGTCAAGATTTCCATCTTTTAAACTCTCAGATGTTGATGCTTAAATAGGAGCAAGCGGAGAAATGACTATTTGGAAGGGAGATAATTAAATTTGCATGCATTTTCTCTTCTTAGGCGGGAATAATTATAAAATTCTCTCAAGGTTTCAGAGGCAATCAGATCGTGTTAAGAAATAATGGGTGGCAACTTTACACATGCTGGCTTGTTTGTTTGATTCCATTGTAAATTCACTTTTTATTCATCATCTTACGTGTCTTGTGTTATTGGTTTGGAAGTCATGTTTTAAATATTTTACCCACGCGTGCTTCAGTCATGGTTGTTGCTAGCCTAGAAAGGGGAATGGCTCTTTGCGGTTTATATTGTTACTTCGCAAACAAGGGGGCAAAAATGAGCTCGCGGGTTAAATTTCTTGATTTAAATGCCCTAGTATGTTTTTTGAATTATGTTGTTTGTACATTGATTGTTGACATTCAATGATGTATAAAAAATCTACGCCATTGATTGTTTTAGGTGATGAAATCAATGTAAAAATGTTGGCCAACTGACCCGCTGTCAACCAAACTGTACCTGTAGCAAAATTGACGCTTTTTCCCAATTTTATTTAAGCTATATGCTTTGCTTCAAGATGATTTTTTTTATTATATTAAAACCGGATAGAGAGATTATAGAGAAATAAGTAAATGATGAACAAAATAGGGAACACATTTTCCAGAAACGGTTTTGGTGTTGTCTAAATTTATTAGGCACTATTTGATGCACTGTTGGGTTGTTTCTTTTTAATCGACAATAAGTTGATCACATACTCAATCACTGTCTTTTAGTGCACAAATTTTCTATTTGTTTATTTTATTTTGATTATGTTTATCCTGTTATTTTTAGCACATGGTTGATATCAAAACCTTCTGGTCAAGCATGCATTTATGAAAATAACTAGGATGAACGGTGTTTATAGCATTATGATTTGACATGAATATGAGTAATGTTTCCTTGTTATGGAATGTATCTTTTAGTGGTCTTATCTTTAATATTTTGAAGAATGTTAACCACGATCTTATCATACACTGTGAATGCAGATTTTAGATCATACTGCAAACCTTTGCACATTTTCAATCAATTATGTTACTCATGTTTTATTAAGTATAGCGATTATGTAAAAATTAGAATTAATCACAAATCTGTGATCGATTGAGTTTTCAAGTTCTTGCTTCCTGTCCATTCTTATAGTAATTGAATTATTTATTAGAAGCATTAGCAACTCCAAACATGGTACTAATCAAATTGGACTCATTGGATTCGAGAGAACCAATGGAATATGCAAAAGATAAAGAAAATTGTCTAGGCTAAACAATAGATGTTCGCTCGACCACATGATGAACAACATTTAAGCGAACTACATGTTGTGCACTAGCTTATGGTCACTTGTTCCTCCTGCTAGTGGAGACAAGAAAAATACAAGAGTATGGCCACGATAATTGTATATTCAACAAAAATACAATAGATTGGATCAAAATTGGAGATCATATCTCTCAATGTATAATTTTTACTTAAAATTGTACTCTTGGCCCTAATAAATTATAAAATGAGCCCTAACTAAATAAAATAATAAACTTAAATCATGCCTCGCGCATGCTAAAGGGTAGGAAGGCATCAAATTTCAAAGAGTTTCAAACGTGATTCTATACTACATACTATATTTATTCCAACCACCACTAGCTCTTAGCTTGTTTTTCACAAATAGCATGCTCGAGAGGGCATCTATGCTCACCGCACACTTATACGTAATAAAACCAATTGTCCTTTCAAAGCTAAACATGTGATTTGGGGATCAAGTCCATCAGTAAAATCACAAATAAAAAGCTTGGGATTCTTAATCTGATCATTAACAGAAACGACTATCAAAAAAAATCCACATAACCAAATAAAGAGAAATCCACTTTGCAATGCCTAAAAATAAAGGAATTACAATACTTGATTAACAATTTCAAACACTGCTATAATTAACGAATTTCAGAGGGCGGGAAAACAAGTGGTAGAAACTAAAGAACACACAAACTTCTCACAAGTTACAACTACAGTAATAAACCCATGGTTGAGTCATTAAACTTCCATTCGATCAAATAGGAGTTTTAAGTATAAACGAAAATACCCTTACACAATACAGATATCTACGTTACTAAAATGTGATCCAGCAAAAGTTCGTTAATAAGGAATCAAGTAAATGGATCCAACCATTGTGTTTGGGGTTTGGCTTACTCCCACTGCAACAGAAGCACCATCTTAACTCAACCGCATACCCTACCAAAATGCAATGT
>CAIGRH010011836.1:0-11351 GCA_903798295.1 Fraxinus nigra | reverse complement strand
TTTTTTTTTTTTTTTTTTTCCTTCTTTTGGCTCTACCGTACTTAAGGGTGAAAGAATCGTCGTCGTCTACGGTAGTGATTTTCCCTTTTATAGATAGTCAGGAATTTCAATGGCTAGGATTGCACTAAAATTAAGTGCCGTGGGTGGTAACTGGTAACAAATTTGGCATCTGCTTCACTTGCATAAATGGAGCAATTTCAAGATTTTCGAGCAAAGAATAAAGCAAAATTAAGTTATTCCTAATAAATTCAAAAGTAATTTTATAGATTCTCTTTTCATTTTTTAAGAATCTTCGATGATAAAAAAAAATTCGAATACAGGCTAACTTGCTCTATTGGACTGGAGAATGGGACTTAAAGTTGAGTAACATAAAAAAATAAAAATTGTAACAATATTTTTGTATTATCATCTTTATTTTGCATTGTTATCATCATTATTATAATTTTTATTTTACTTTTATAATAAGTAATATAATTAAGAGCCAGAACCAAAAAAAAAAAAAAAAAATTCATGGAATAGTATTTTGATGAAAAATGTATGATTAAAAAACAAGAAATTTTGATTTACGTATAATATTATTTTATTGATGAATATAATTAAAAATAAGAGAGAAAAATATATTTTAAAAATAATGAGAATGGGCTTAATATTTTCTAAGTCAGTGTGACCATAATGATTTTAAATTTGAAAAATAATTAACATTAACTAAATCTGAAAATTTATTAAATTACAAAATAAAAGCATGGTCATAGACTAGAAAATAATTAATTAAATTTAAAATTGATACATTTTTATTATAGATAATCAAAGAAATTATAAAGAAAAATTCAAAAAGTTACAATTTCGCTGCTACTGTCTGCCATAAAAAGATACTGTTCTATCGGAAGTCGACTTTAAAATCAATCCCAAACAAGCCAAAGTACCACCAAAAAATTATTAAAACATTTCAAATTTCTTAACTTTTCAAGAAGTCTAACTAAAAGGGCCCAAGACTCAAATCATTATATTATATCAAGTTCTTTGAATTGAGTAAGCATTACTTCCGATAAAATATCATGCAACAAAAACACAAAACGAGCTGATGTGCCTACTCAAAAATATATATGTACCGGGCATTCCCACACAACGGTAAACAAATATTTAAGATAAGTTCGAAAAAAGAAAACTAGACAACAGTTATGCGTGAATCAAGTCGGCTACAAAGTAAACAGATTACTACACTCACAATACTACCTAAGTGCTCGACAACTTAGCAATCCGCCCATGTTCACAGTATAGGAACTTAAACTGGACAAAGAGATTAAATTACACAAGCAAAATTGAATAGTAATAGTATTTGCCTGCTCAATAGAAACTGCTATAATACGTAGCAGGTGGAACTGCAGAAGGTGGTGGTGCTGGAGTTGCAGCTGCTGCTGCTGCAGGTTGTGCATAACTTTGTTGGGCAAAGGCCTGCTGAAAATAAGACCAGAATATGAAACGGCTTTAGCAGGAAACAGCACAAGTAGAGACAAAATATACAACCAGAATTGGGTTCCGATTCTTTTATGTATGTGCCTTAAGATAAAGATATAATAAAATAAAAAAGGTGGACTTGATTCAAGAACTCCCCAAATAATGATATTCATAATAATAACTAAGAAGTGAAAATAAAGAATAACAAAAGGTACTTGGCATAGGCACCATGATATATGTGGGCTCTGATGAGCAACAAAAAAAAAAAAATTAGAAATAATCCACCGCGAGATTTGAAACTTCTTGCTAAAACATTGTAATTATTTGACAACTTCAAATTGAGAGGATTGCCCCAAAAAGGAGGGTAGTTACAATTCCTCAATTTGCACAAATTTGACCTATTGTGCTACAATAAAGCCAAAATAAATCTTAGCCCATATTTGGTACACATTAAAATTTTCTTTCTTATTCTTCTACTCATTTTCAACTAAAATAATATTTTCCATCACATCAATAACTTTTTCTTCTTTTTCAACCACACATTCTCCATCAATCTACTATTCTAGAATACATTCTTCCAAAATAATGTGGCTCAAACACACCCTTAATCTAGAAAACTGAAAACCAACAGACAGCACTGGTCCAAAATAATTTACAAGAAGTTAGATCAATGAGTATGTAATGATATCCAACAAAGGAATTATCCATTTGCCAAGCTATGATTCAGAGAATGGTTTTTAAGTTACCTGGGTAGAATAAGCTGGAGGATAGGTTCCATAAGCAGCACTTTGGGGCACTGATGTAGGTACTTGTTGAGTATAGTTTGTTCCATAAGTGCTGTATGCACCATATGCAGCCTAAAGAACCAAAAACAAAAGAACAAAGTTTTGCATTTCAGGACAAGTCAAGACTCATGATAAAAGATTACATACTTGAAAGAATATATAAAATCAGTTTCTGTCAGCCTATAAACAAAGTATTGCCATGCCTGAAATCATACTACAACTAGCGTAAACAAATAGCCTCTTTTTGAGTTTGTAGAGTACTCATGCTTGTTAAAAGACAGATATTTCAACCAAAAGAATTGTAATTTCCTGCATAAGACAAACTTAACCACTCTGATGAAGATTACAGATGACTCCAACCGATTTTCATATCATAATTTAAACTTTTTCAAGATTCAAGGTTTACCAACATCCAACTCCTAGTGGCATCAGAATTCCAATAATTGTAAGTACCTGTTGGGCATAACCAGGGTTCCACTGTGGTACTTGAGCTTGAGCAGCTTGAGGCCAAGCTTGAGACTGTACACCATAACCTGCCGGCCACTGATTTTGCGTGTTGGGAAATGCACCGACAACAGAGGGGATGGACGGAGTAACTGATTTTGCAAGCTTAGTTTTGTCTGAAATTAAGTAATCTTCTGCATGGCGCTTCTTTGACTCTGACGTGCTCCTGTGCCGCAAGAAGAGTTTAGCGTGTCGATCATCAGCCTTCTTCATAGACTGTACATCTCCAAATAGATCCAAAAACTGCAAAAACCATTTGGACGCAAAATAAGTTATGCCATGGTTGGGGGGAATAAGGCTTTACAAATACAACATATCAATAAAAATCAGAAACCATTATAAAACCTCAGGAGTAAGAAGTTCACATCAAAATGTTCAACATATCATTTCTCACAAACATGGAAACCAAATACATTAGGAAAGTATCCAGATCACGCAGTAGTTTGCACCACATTACCACGAGCAAATGCTCAACGGTAGAACCTAACCACTTCTAGGATTTGGTGCACATGCAAAGAGACATTAATGATAATTTCAATGGTGTCTACTGGAAGAAGCATATAAATAGGTTTAAGTAACCACTCTTTGATAGTGGTTTTCAAGAAATGTGTTAGTTCCAACTAGCTTTGTACACAGTGATAAATAATCTGACACTATTCATTACCTCCAAGAAAATGCTTGATAGCTCCTCTCTTTCAGCAATACTCGAAACATTAGTGCTGTCAGTATTCGGAACAATGAACTTATCTACCAGTGAATCCAAATAATCAATTCGCTTTGGAAGTGACTGTATAGACTCTATGTGAATCAATGCCTGCAACAATACAAAATTCACGGAATATATAAACTTCAAAGTGGGGAAATACCAAACAGCCGTCAGATAAACGTGTTTTCTGCATTGAGGGTTTATAATGAAAAGAAGCATGTGTGTGCATGGGGGGGTGATATTCTATTGAGCTATTTTTAGTCCAGGGGGGAGAAAGGAGAGACATATAGAACCTCCAAAAGTGGTTTGGACAACTGGATATTCTCAACTGCTTGATCAAGAATTTCCCTAGCCTTTTCCACCTTGCCAGAAACCTTCCAACAAAATGCAAACATATAACAAGATGCCATTGAGACAACAAGAAGACAAATACTTGTTTAGATTATATGCCCATGAGAAATCTATTAAAGGAAGAGGTGAGTGCTTACAAATGTGCTTGCATGAAAATAACAAGTGATATATAAAAAGAGGCAAGGATCAGATTCAAACTAGCAGGTTTCCCATAGGATACCAATTTTTAACCCAATACAGTTGATTTTCTACATGCATTTCAAAATTTCAGGGAATAATATTGAGTTGCTCAGAAGCATGCAAATTAGATTTCCTGGTCAATGGTTCAAAAGACCAACTCCTTCCACACAAAGACTAGAAATGCATTTTTTCCTTTTTAATTAATAAGAAACATAATTTTATTAATGGTGATATAAAAATACATGTCAAGAGACATTTAGCCCCTGTTTTGTACACATTAAAATTTTCATTCTTATTCTTCTACTCATTTTCAACCGCACATTCTTCAATAACAAAATATTTTACATCACATCAATAACTTTTCCTTCTTTTTCAACCACGCATTCTCCATCAATCTATTGCAGAATACATTCTTCCAATAAAATGTGTCTCAAACACACCCTTAAGAAAACAAGTTTAAAAATATAATCAAGAATACAGCACATCTAGATATATAAAACCTACCAAGTAAAGGAAGCGTGAATACTGGGCAAACAACAAAGGTAAAGTCTGTGAATGTTCCTTCCCTTTCTCGATTGCGATGGACTGTTCATATAAAGAGCACACATCTTCCAGATTCCCCTGCAAGATACAAGAAAACAACTAATTACATGTGATACCAAATTAATAGGATGCCTTCATAGTTTTCTCATACAATCCTTACAAGTCGCTGTTCCATGTTTGCATGTCTGACGATGGCTTCCAAAAGTCCGGGTGAAATTTCTGTGTGAACAAGTTGATAAGCTGCTCGAGCTCCGGAAATGTCACCATGTTGCTCTCTGAATCGAGCAGCAAACAGATGGATTTCTGGTTGTCTCTGTTCACACAGATTATAATTAAAGACAGAAAAGCATACTACATATCAAGAGAAATTGGATCAGCCAATGGACCCTAATTTGATCATAAAACAAAAATAGAAATAGAATCAGATTCAAATACGAGCTTTAAAGGTTCCAAATCTAAAGCCGAAGATGTAACAGTGAAGGCATCTAACATGAAAAGTAGAACCACTACAATGCAAATTATGATTAATCATTTCGCGAAGATTTGTATCATCTGATATTAATAAATTGGGGTGGTACAATCACACAAATAAATCAGCAACAAAATAAAGAACATGGACCAACATAAATCCATTTGCTCTCGTAGTCCAAGCAAACAGCATATAAAATAGCTAGAGAATTTTTTTGTGAAAGAAGGTGAACTCTTTGCAATCCATATGAAGTCATGCTCCAATAAAAACAGCTATCATTTCCTAATGGATAATGTGAGCTACAGTTCCAACTTCTTCCCCCTCATTGTGATCAGATATTTATTTCTGTTTTAAATCTTCTTTCTTTTTTAAATACGAATCAAGCATTCAGATAGATCTTTCAGCCGCAATAGACTTGACCTTGTCAAATACCCCTTCTGCTAAAAACAGCAATTCCAGTGAAGCCTCACCATCCCATCCTCTACCGGGAGTAAGTTCACAGGAGAGAATTGTTTTACCGGTAAGAGTTATTTATACCTAGGTTCATCGCGAAAAATGAAGGGAAAAAGTAAAACATAGAAAATAAATGCGGTGTGTGATCTGAGCACATAAAAGTATTGCGCAATAAAAGCAAAGTAGCATAACATATGCAAAAGAAGATTTGTCTTGATTGCAATTAGCAGCATAACATATCAAATATATGAGGCAAAGAAACCTTCACAAAAACAGAACACTTGAATCAAAATACTTTAAGCTGAAAATGCAACAGAAGAAAGTCGTGACATAACCAGTCATTGTCTCAGCAAATTGACAAAATTTTATACCTTGACAAAAACTTGAGTAGCACGAGCAAGTGCATTGTCAGCAAGCTCCATGCTCCCACTACCTTCCATGCACAGTACATACCGTATCCAGTATTCAGGATAATTGGCACAAGCCACTAGGCATCTTTCATAGAGCTTGACAACCTGCTCTGGCAGATAATACAGAGATCGATAAAGCCAATCTAAGGTTAAATAAATAAAAATAAAAGAAAAAAACACGAAAATTTACTAAGGAGAAATGCACAAAGAATACTCCATTGGCGGAACAGGGAGGCCCCTCAAATACGAGAGGGACCCTCCTTGCCTGACAGACAGATGGTTAGGAAGACAAGAACTGACCTGCATGCATAACATTGGAACTTTAAAACAAATATTTTGCCATACAACATATCATGAACCCAGAACGTGGACTCAAATGAGAGTTTGAAGTACTTAGCCTTAGAGAAAGCAAGGTCCCTGCTTTAGTCCAAGTTCAATATCCCGTTTTAAAAGATGCTTCATCCAACGGTTTAGCCAATAAAGCATATGATGCGGCAGATATTACTTAACTGTAAGTCAATGTATAACAAGCACAACTAAAACTACAAACCAAGATAAACTTGAATGTGTGTGGAATAAACAAACTAAAATACCTTATTGAAATCATCTCCACCTTCAATAAAATCAAGATAGTTATGCCAATTTTCAAGCTCTGCAACATGGAGAGGACGCACATGAAAATAAGGCCTTCTGATAGCTGTTTCAAATCCAATGATCTTAGAATCGAACTCTTTAGCTTTCTTATATAATTCTTCTCTAATGGCGATATACTTCTCCAACTCCTCAGCGTCTCTTAAGCTTGCACTTACAGGCTTAGAAGTCTTTTCCGCAACATTTGCAGGATCTTCTCCTTCAGCCTTTTGATCATCAGCTTCTGAATTTGCAGCAGCAGCTTCCTCAGGAGTTCGTAACTCTGATAGAGGCCGACTGGCGACTAACTCCTTAAATCTGTAACAATATTCAAAAAATTAAATTGATGTATCTGAAATGAGAATACATGTAAACAAGATCACGATTGAAAGAAACTAATACCAATTAGATGCATACTGAAGCAAATCAATAAACCATCCAACTAAAACAGTCTGTCCTAGAAAAGATAAAAGCATAACAAGATGGTTGAGTAATGGCCATGACATGCAATGAGTGGTCACTTTTCAGAGTTCAAATTAGACTACCAAAGAAACGACCTGCTCTTGCCAGCAATGTAAATTTAAAAGTGGCAAGAGTCAATATAAATTGCTGCCTCCAAGGCATACATGCAGACTGGATTAAAAAGATGAATTGAAAAGCATATCTTTTCTCAAACCACAACCGCAAAAGCCAGTATTATTTGAAAAAGCAGACAGAAGCACAAACCCATGCAAATTTTGACTATCAAGCCAGAAAATTACCCTTCAAAATAACGATCTAGTTGCTGGTTCGGGATCTCCAATAACTGTGTGTAAATAGCAGCAACACGTGGCCAATCTTGCTGAGAAATTTCATACTCGATATATTTATCCCAAAGTGGAAAGCACTGGTAATCAGTTCCAACATAAGCTAATCCTCTTTCGAATAGCCTGAAATACCGCCAGGGTAACAATTATGAAATCCAATATGCATGCACGTCATTCTGTCATGTATAAATGCATACAAGAGGACTAGTATCTCAAAGATGGACTCGACAAATCCAAACTAAGGCACAAATACACTGCATTTACCTTCCTCGAAACAATCTTACAGAATCCGTCAAGGGAGTCATACGGATCATCTTAGCCTTATTGGTAACATCTTCTCAGCAGCCATTGTATATTGATGCACCTCAGGTGCCATGGTTAAAAAGGGCAAGACTTCATGAAGAATTACATGAATAACAACAACATAACCCTAAGGAGTAGTACAACCGAAGGGGCTGATGAGGACGTGTATAAACCCGGATGGCTACTAATATAGCAGCACCAAAACCAAGGTTTTCACATCATATAATTATTGTGTCTGAATTGAATTCGTAACTAACTTTTCCGCCTTATCACTGTTGCTGAATCTTTAATCGAGTTAGAAAGAAATATAAGATCACTTCCAACGCTTTTAAAATAAAGAAATAGAGGACAACCACACACAAAGACCAAAAATAAGCAACCGAACAAGGAGAATTACCTTCTGATAATGTCAGGATCCCCATAGGTGTTAATGGCAAATACACAATAGTGCAACCACATGTCAACAGAGTATGTAACTCCTTGGACAGCTCTTTCATAAACCTCTGCAACTTTGTCGACCGAGCTGAGGCGTGCCTCATGGTCAGCATATTTCTTCCAATAACCATAACATAAGGGAAATTCAGCTAAAAATGCATCATAAACTTTTCGAATCTTCAAAATGTTTGCCTGCAAATTGGAAGGTGGTAAGTCAGTTCCCAAACAGAAGTCATTGATAAATTCATGCGGATCAAGTGCAATTAAAAGCAAACTGACAAAATAGTAATAACAAGTAGCATGTATTCAACAGTAAATTCTACATCTAAAAGGTTTTTATCCCACAACTGCAAGAATGCAGAGGCATCAAGCTGTAGACAAGACATTTGAAAAGGAGCCACAAAAATGAACATCATGATAAGCCAATTTTCATTCCATCCCGCTTACCTCAGACATTCTCTCCGTTTCTTCTATCAAGGATGTCCATGCATTAAAATCCAACGAATTAGCTGTCACTATGCTCCACAATTTTTGTTCTTCTGCAGTTAGGGCTTCAACAAATGTTCAAAAAAACAAAAAATAAAAAACAAATTAGAACACATTGAAATATGACCCCAAGAAAAGAATTGAACTAAAAAAAGGATGAAATGTGTATTGAAGATAGATATTCGTGGCCTTGGTGCAAATGAATAGAGCAGAACACAGAAGTTTCAAGGACAATATCTATTTTAGTACAATATCATATAATCGTTTTTCCAGATCCTTGAATACTTAAACTTCATGTGCTTTATTTGGAATGTCTCTAATTTCTTCAATGTCCAATATGATAGGAAAGAGACAATTATGAACAATGATTTGAGACATTTATTATGAAAGTAAATACATAACAATGCAATGTGGAGCAAATATAGACCAACCTTCTTGCGAATCCTATCCGTGCTCTAATAAAAATTGAACTCTGTAACATTTATTTGCTTACATATAATTAAGTCCTATGATCTTCATATCATAAATTTGAAATAGAACAGCGCATATTTAAACCAATAGCTTTATCTCAAATTTGAACGTTCCTTCAAAGATTGGGTATTCTATGAAAATTGTTAGTTACATTTCGAAGTTTTGACTTTTATCATTACGCATAAAAAGTTTGTGCATGCAGTTCATGAGATGAATGTCTTATATTTGATATAAATAAGTACCAGAATCATCCACTGGCTGATGCAAAGCAGCAGATTCAATAACCTCAGCATGAGAAATCCCATTTTCAGTGACAGCAGCTGTTGCAACACTTCCTGTTTCACCGGCACTATTTCCCAATAGAGAAGACTCATAAGCACCAAATTGAGATGGATCCATGGATACATTAGTATCATACGCCATGACGGTGGGGTTTTCTTGCGGGGCATAGTTCATAACTGCCACACCACCAGCATCTACATTTGAAGCATAAGCTGCTGAATCAGTTTCATTGACAGAACCAGCTGAAGTAACTAAGTCTCCTGCTGTAGACGTCAAGGCAGGTGTACCCAAATCTCCATTGGTTTCAACAGCAGAAGCATCAGTATCAGAAGCAGCCTTTTTGCTGGCATCATTATAATCTACGGCAGAATGATCAGAAGCAATAGATGATTGTGCCACCAAAGCCTCACTATCTTCCATGATGACAGATAAAACTGATGTGTGTGCCTAGAACAAGCTGAAAGATAAGAAATGATTAGAAGATGTGCAAACTCGGAACAAATGTGAGTACATGATTTTTAAGCTATAAGGGATATATACTCGGAGAAATTCTCTACTAGAATTTCTATAACAAAAAGTTTACAAATGAAATCGATAAGAACACTAAATTTCATGTGCCCTGACATTGAAAGACATTAACAATAATTCTATTCAGAAAGAGATTTCCATCCTAGAGTACTGAATATTTCCATTCTAGGAATATCCAAAACCCAGTAAATTGCAGTAGTGCATTATTAACACATTAAATCTTGCCTTTTCTTCACAGAATTTATTACAGTACTAAAATGTGCACGACCAATGTATGAAAAGGAAAAAAAACAAGCACCGAAGCAAGTGGTAAACTATAAACAACCACGTCAAAAGATCAAGAGAGATGTTGTCGAGAAAATTGCTGTTGCAAAGGAATAATACCACCAAGAAACGACAATTTAGGGGAAAAATTTCGGAGCTAAAAAGATATCGAGGTTGTGCTGAAAATAAATCGTTCAAAACAATCAGATCAAGTGCAAAATCAACACATAAAGCCCTCTTTTACACAAATAAACCTCATAGTACCTTCAAGATTTGGTGACGGAGAAGATGAGAGAAATCACTGCAGCACAAGTTCGCGAAACCCTTATGCCTTAGCCGCTTCCGGCTGCTCTATCAGTAACTTAATACAGGGCTGGGCTATTAATTGGGTTTATATGGGCTTTATAAGCCAACGCCTTTTAATGGGCTCTTATAAAGTTTAAAGGGCAAATTAGGCCCAGTACCTTAAAAAATTAATCAATTTGATTTATACTCCTTTAATAATAATTAATTAAATCCTTTGAAAACGTAATTAATACGTTGTTATAAAAGATGATTTCTTCTCGGTTCTCTCTCACTCTAATATTTCTCCTCCACCACTTCATCTCCATCTCGATCACCACCGCCTTGAACATCACCAGCTCCTTGGAAGATTCCTGAAATTCAGCAACTTTTATGATCTTTTGACAAAAAATGCTCCTCTGTTTCTCCATTGCGTGGGGTGCCGTCATGTGGGTCACTTTCATCGGCAGCATCATCACGTTCAAGTAAAAACCCCTTTCAACCGAAACCCCAATTTCTTTTTTTCTTCATTTTTCCAAATTTTAAAATTGATATGTTGTTCAATTAGGGAAGAAGAAGGTATTTACTGTTGTAGAAAGTATATGAAATTATTGGGATGTCTTTTTATTTTTTAGGAATTTGCCGAGGCATCAGTTTGGGAACTTGCAGAGTAAGATGTTTCCAGCTTACTTCTCATTTTTTCAATTAATTAATCAAATCTATTGGCGGGTTTGTGATGTACTGTGGGTGGAACTCGGTGTTGGAAGCAGTGTGCGCGGGCGTCCCTATGGTGGCGTAGCCTCTTTGTGCTGAACAAAAGTTTAAAAGGGTGGTGTTAGTGGAAGACTTGAAATTGGCTTTGCGAATTAATGAATCAGAGGACGGGTTTGTTACTGCTGAGGAGGTCGAGAGTTGAGTGAGAGAGTTGATGGACTCAGACACGGGTGAGTCAACGAATGAGTTCTTGAATCTCCGAGCATGCACTATATATTTTATAATAAATTTAAT
>CAIGRH010011834.1:0-11010 GCA_903798295.1 Fraxinus nigra | reverse complement strand
ATACTCCAGAAACAACAACATTAAGAGCATACAATGATCGATTGAGTACTCTTAACATATTTCTGTGTAATTTTCAAGAAGTCGGAAGGAGTTCTTTCTTCTTTTTGCCACATTAGTTCACATCTTGATAAATCATTTCTTGACTCAAGCTACTTGTGATTTAAATAAAATCATCCTTCTCATACTTATTGATGGTAGATTGAATGTGAATACTGAAACTTTCTATAAGTCAATGGATCTTTCATTTTTTTCTCAGATGAATAGATAGAAATATCAATCTATATTAAACAGGTCTGATCTCCTGTTTACTGATATGACAAAAGAACCTTAATTAGATCAATTCCACTATATTAAAATTAAAATTCCATGTAATCGATCTTTTTTATTGGGGTTAAGAACAATTTATGTTAATTTCATGAAATTTGGTTATGTTCTTAGACATCGATATAAAAGTTGAAATTTTTTTGGTTATGTTCTTAGACATCGATATAAAAGTTTTTTATTATTTTATTCATGTCAAAATTGAATGACTAAGCCACGACTAGCTACTTCACCCAATAAATTTTTGTGTGTATGATTCTCGAAAATGTTAGCTAGATAGTAAAAATAAATTTGTAATGTTTCAATTAAAAATCTTTAATTAAAGTCTTAACAAATTCATACAAGTCATTTAAAAGTACATAAAATTCACAATAATCACCAATTTAAAAAAATCGTCCAATTCTAATTGAATACACTCCCTAAATCTAACGTTGAAGAAATTTCTATTCATTAAACAATAATTTCGCCTCTTCTTTGATCGACTTCTCCCTCCCCGTCTCCCTCCCACGCGCACTGCAAATTTATGGTGGGTTTCTGAGTTCTGACTAGTTCAATCGCCACCCAACATTTTACAAACAACCCTTGGATCCAATCCCAGATCACATACAAGATGTCCCGTCGATCCTTCTCCATCCTTAAACGGGTCATTACTCACCGCCCGAATTCCTCTCATCTCCAAAGATCCGTAACCTACATGCCCCGTCCAGGCGATGGGGCGCCCCGACCCGTTACCCTTATTCCGGGCGATGGCATCGGGCCCTTAGTGACTGGCGCCGTTGAACAGGTGATGGAGGCTATGCACGCGCCGGTTCATTTCGAGAAGTATGAGGTGCACGGCGACATGAAGCAGGTTCCCCTAGAAGTTTTGGATTCCATCAGGAAGAACAAGGTTTGCTTGAAGGGCGGCCTCATGACCCCTGTAGGCGGTGGCGTGAGCTCTCTTAATATGCAGCTCAGGAAAGAGCTCGATCTTTACGCGTCCCTCGTCAATTGCTTTAATCTACCAGGGCTACCAACACGCCATGAGAATGTTGATATAGTAGTTATTCGGGAGAATACTGAAGGGGAATACTCGGGACTAGAGCATGAGGTGGTTCCTGGTGTTGTCGAAAGCCTCAAGGCAATAATCTACTTTAAAATTTGTTTGTGACTTCTATGGATTTTGTGTAATTTGGGTTGATTTCATTATCTGGTTACGTCTGTGAGATAGAAAAACTTACTTGAATTTATTATACCAATTATGAATGGAAAGAATGGTGTAATATATGAGATCCAAACTGAAGTTGATAGATGGATTTTAGAGGATTATTGATCTGTTCAAATGTGTAAAGCAAAAATATGGGAATAAGTTCGAATGGAAATAACTGAATATCTTAAGCATTTTTTGTACGTTGATATCTGTTGTGATAGTTAATTGTCATGTGAATTAGATTCTATTGATTGGAATTTGGCTGTTATTGGAATTGGTGACTTGATGGAATAATCAGAAATGGTCATAAATAAAAATAGAAGCTTTTGTCATGACTTGTTACTCAATGTTTTTATTCTCTTTCTCAACGTTTTCTCTTCCTTGACCATGTGATGGCATATATGTTCTACTGTGCATTAGCTGATGAGTTCATTTTTTTTTATGTTGGGCCTTTTGTAGGTGATAACAAAGTTTTGTTCTGAGCGCATTGCAAAATATGCTTTTGAGTATGCTTATTTAAATGGCAGAAAGAAAGTGACAGCTGTGCACAAAGCCAATATCATGAAGCTCGCCGATGGTTTATTCTTAGAATCTTGTCGAGAGGTTGCCACAAAATATCCTGGGATCAAGTACAATGAGATTATTGTGGATAACTGCTGCATGCAACTGGTTTCCAAGCCTGAACAATTTGATGTCATGGTATGTGACTTGAATCTCTCTGTTTTTGCTGGTGCTTTTAGACTTTTCTTAAAATGTTGCCATGCATACAAATGGTTAAACAGCTTATTGTCAATCCCGAGAAGAAGATTTACAGTGATTGTTGGTTAATAAAAATTTAACTATCCCAATAGTCTCGAGTCTTAACTAACAAACTTATTTATGCATATATAATGAACCGTGGAGCAAAAGAGGCCCATGAGAGTTGAGCCTTTTCCTCCCACCACCAGGAAGCGTATAGAGTTATCATTCTCCTGCTCTTAAGGCCCGATAGAAACCCTGATATCCTTTGTGGACAGAGGGAGTATCGTTCTTTAATTGACAAGGGTATAGAGGTCAATTTCATTAAAAGAGCTGGACATAAGGATAATATATGCACACACATTCAAATATTTAAGCATATGATTTATTTGTGGTTATTTTTTTGCTGGGTGGAGCTTTTAGCATACTATTATCCACTAGTGTTTGTCTCATATAGTGTTTGCTGATGCACCAAAATAGTGAATCATGCATCTGGTATCGTTCATGTGGAACCAAAGTTCTGATATATCACCTAAGATATGTATGTGAACTCGCGTACGCCCTAGAGAAACTTGGAGAATTTTCTGTTATGTGATTATATTTAAAACAAAAAGAAATGTTGTTTCTAACACATGTGCATTTGTTCCTAGGTGACACCAAATCTCTATGGCAATCTGGTTGCAAATACAGCTGCTGGTATAGCTGGTGGCACTGGAGTTATGCCTGGAGGTAAAGTTGTTTAAATGATCCTACTTTGAACCATCTGCTACCTATATACATCTTTTGTTGGAAAATAGAAACCTAATGAAATTATTTCATGGATACCTTGGGATAATTTGGAACTCTAAATTCCTAAATTTAATCTTTGCTAGGAATATAACTTTGAAATGTGAAAGTGTAAACCAACATTTTGCATGAAAATTGGTATACTTCCCTTTATTTAGATTGCAGAATTCTTATCATTTAGTACATACAATTGAACAATTAGAGTCAGAATTTCAGCAATTGTGTAGGCTAAAGAAGGCTCCACTTGCTCTGGCACATTTTGTTATAGGTAATGGAACGTCTTTCCATTGCCTTTTCCGCTACCTTTCCACGAACTGTTATAATGCACATGCTAGGTAACTTAGAATAACTGCCTGACAACTTGGCTTAACATTCTTGTTAAGCTATCGTATATGATATACCAAATACCACTCCGTTGTTTTCTTCGAGTTTTGGTCCTCACTTGCAATTTCTGTAATACTTTGAAAGGGGAATGTCTGAGTCTCATTAATTGTACATTAATATCTTTAATCTATCATCTTTTTGAGGCTATCATTTAGTATGTAATAAAGGAATGTGATGTATCATCAAACATTCAAGACATAGTTTTGCTCAAGTTAATGGGTTCTAGCCTACTGAGTGTCTTCTTATCAATCCCGAAACCATTTGGATTCCATTAGTTATTTGGATTTGGAAAAACACAGATTGATCAATTAAAGAGACACTCAACAACTAAAGGAATGTCTTTACATTGGGATTCTGTCTTTTCACATGACTGGTGCCACTGCCTAAAGAAAGATGGCATGATATTGTTCAAATTAGGCTCACTCACGCTAGGCTAATAACTGTAAGGTCATGGTTTTGAAAAAGGACTGTCATTCTAATTCAGTAGTTAGTTGTTTTCGTCCCTTCTGTTTTGTTAGGCAAATAGAATAGTAGAGTGTTTCCTGGACTTCTTCATCAAAATGTATTTGCAATTGGTTATGAAACGGAATAGGAAGGTTGTGTTTTTGAAAAGTTAGTGCTGCCATTACAGGATGGTTTGTACCTAGTCCTTTTGTCTTCCTTTCCACTAATTTGCTGTGGTAGTTGGGGGGCCTTCTTGAATTTCAGAGGAATATGTATACTGGTTTAGGAATACAATAGGAAGAATCTTTTCATTTCTTGGACCATACTTTTTCTCTTTCTTTTGTTCTGATAGTCAAAAATAACTTATAGTGGGGAGAGTGCAAATAGAAGAGGACATGTCCTCTACACCTAAAGATCGAGAGCAAAGCATCCAAGAGTAATCAGTTACTAATGCAATTTTATCTCCATTCACAAGTAAATGAGAGTTGTGTGCCAAAGAGAGCACATGCAGCCTTTAACACAATGGATAGGTTGTTGCTCTAAGGTTCTTACATTACACCATACTATAATGCATGGACACTTTTATTAGGCCGCGTATCTGTGTTCAACAGTATAGTGACGTGTCGTACACTGACAATCCTTGGACACTTCATGACATATCTCTGATAAGTCACTTGTCGTGTCCAATTTTCCAAATGTTCTTTAAATTTCTAACACTAAAGGGATACTATATGGACAATCCTCGAGTAAGAATCCCACATGGCATGTGACGTTTCCTATATTAGAAAGTATAAAAAAAGAAATATAATACATAAAATTTTTAAAGAATTTAAGTCGACATCTCCGTTCTCTACTTTTTTGAATGATCACATGTCAGTGTGTCTTTGTTGTGTCCGTGTAACATAGCACCCTGTCCAGGGTTGGAGATAGAAAACTGTATTGGGGTGTGCTAAATCATATTTTTGGTTGGTCTACTGTATAAAAAGGAAAAATACACACGAAACCTTTTTCCGCACATTTAGGTGGGGGGCTGTAGCCCCCTAAAGCCGCCCCCAGACGCGACTGCCATTAAGCACACAACATAAGTATATTTTTCTCTGTCCTTACTCACTTCCGTAAGTGTTGTGAGAAACGTATCCTCCAGGGATCAAGGGACCTCATTTAAAACAAACACTCCGTTTTATGATTTCCTTTCACAATGCATTGTGTGTACACAGTGAAGTCCAATTTATACGGTTTCATTACTATTATGACTCTTAAACACCATGGACCAAGTGGGTCTTCACGTTTGGTTTTCAGACTTAATGTGTGAAAGAGGACGAGGGAATGGGCTAGAATTTGTTTACGAACCAAATCCGAAGATCTTGAAGAGTGGAGTGTTGGAAAGTTGAATTCAAAATTATTATGACCTTACTACTTTCAGAACAATGGATGTGCTTTTCAATTTTTAGGTTTGTGTTGGTGGCAAAGATGAAAGGACAGTGATAAATTAATTGTAGCTATCTGCTCAAAGTTGATATCATTGCAAAACTCAACTCTGGGCTTGATAGATTGACTCTTCCTGATATCAACTCAAGTACTCTCTGGGTATCAGTATCTTCGGCAAGAGGATATCATCTACTTTTGAGATAGTTCTAATCCCCCAACACTGGGTTGTTGGGGAGGAGTGTTAGGTGCCCAAAAATGCTATTTTGTATTCATGAAGGTCTATTATTGTGTGACACCAAAGGACATGGCTTTTGCAGGGAATGCTGGGGCTGGTTATGCTGTTTTTGAGCAAGGTGCTTCGGCTGGGAATGTGGGAAACACAAATTTGGTGGAGCAAAAGAGAGCAAACCCAATTGCTCTTCTTCTCTCCTCTGCCATGATGCTGAGACATCTCCAATTTCCATCATTTGCTGATCGTTTAGAGACTGCAGTAAAACATGTTATTGCAGAGGGAAAATACCGGACGAAAGACCTTGGTGGAGATAGCACCACTCAACAAGTTGCTGATGCAGTTATAGCAGCTCTAGACTGATGGACAGTAACACCACCCATGTTTTACTTCACTTTTTTTTTATAGCAGTTGTTCGGCAGCACCAAAGATCCACCTGCTGTCCATTCTTTTCCAAAAAAAATTTGAATTGCTCTACTTTTTGTTTACATTTTGCTCAGTGCAATTGAATTATTTCCATTTTCGCTGGCACTGATTCGCTCACTAGAAACTGGGGAAAGAAATAAAGCTGGGAAAATAAAATTGTTCTGCAGTTTGTTTCCTGTAGAATTCTGAATCTCTCTACTTGTACTGGCTTTTGGCTTCTCTTTCATGCTAATTACAACATTTTTTTAATTGTTTGTTAAAGATTTAGGAGCCAAATCAATAATTTACTGCACGAGGCATGAACCTTAATAGTCGGCCTAACCAACATAAAAGTAATTGAATCTTAACCAAAACCTTTGATCAATTTGGAGTTTGAGGAATGAATATAAGTCCATAATTGCTGGTGAATAGAATTTGGTGACACGTGATTATGATAGAAAATGATGAAAATGAAAGCATATTATCGTTTCGACTAGACTATTGCCAAAAAAAAGTCATTAGCCTCCAATCTCTTCTACTCTTGTTTAGAGTTGGAGGTAATTCCATATTTGCAATTGTCTGTCCGTACATACATAAATGATGGAACCTTGACTTCACATACTCCTCTTTCTCCTCCGAACTCCAACAACAGACAGTAAGAAGTACCGTGAGCCAGCCAATTCTCCAGGAGGTCATTGAGTGGGTCTTCCGTGTGCACGCTGCCAATCATATCCCTTTGCCTCCCATTAGTTTCTTGAAGCAAGCAGCCTTTGTTTACAGAGATACAACATCAGTTGGGTAGAGACTTGCCTCGACCCAACTCGGGGCGATGTATAACTCACTTTAATCTCCAATTTTGTTTTTCTGCCTCATTCACTTTTGTCTTAGCTTCTTTTTAGTTATTAATTTAATTTTGCTGGCTAATGCTATCATCACTTCATTTAGTTATCTATCATCTTTCGTCTTATAGATAGACCAAAACATGCAACATGGCTGGATTTTCATGATTTTATCACTACAAATACTATTAATTCCGGCATGGCTATCATTGATGGTCTGATGAGAAGAGGTCAGTTTTTTTTATTAAAACGAGGGACTTCTAAATTCAGTATTTGAAATGTGGAAGTTTCAGACCTGAAAAAGATAGTCAGAGAGGTCATTTTCTGTAGTTGGTAATGGCGAGGTTGGTGAGTAGGTGGATGATTAGTACATATACCCTTGATTGATTCCTTGTAATTCTTAACATCTTCATTTTTTGTCCGCGCGAGCTGTAAACAAAAATTACTAGTTGCTTCCTACCTAGTATAGGGCAAATCTTCGGAGGCTAGTTGACGTAGGAAAGATGCACAGAAGCTAGAATATGACCGGAGAATCCACTATTTTTTGGGACCAAATGTCAAACAACCATGTACACAAATGCGCATGCGCGCGCACACACCAGGATACTCGGGAAGGAAACTATGAACCAATTGAGCTTGATAACTTCTCTATTTATTCTTTCATTGGTAAACTTCAGCAAGTGACAACATTCATTTTCATAGTGGACATTCAAGAAAAATGACTAACAAGCCACAGCCTAAACAAGAACTTGAAACAAACATTACTAATAAGGACAATAAGAGGAACAAACAAGACAGCGAGCAAAATCGAACAAGCATACAATAATCTCATCAAAACAGAATTCTCCAATCCAATTCAATTCCTAAATATCGTGCCTTGCCTGGAAGTCCTTCATGAATGAGACCAACGTCTCGACCCCAGCCAAAGGCATAGCATTGTATATTGAAGCTCTCATGCCGCCAACCGACCTGTGCCCCTTCAACTGCACCATCTTCTCCTTGGCTGCTTCCTTCACAAACTCAGCTTCCAATTCCGGCTTAGCCAAAGTAAATGGCACATTCATCAATGACCTCACACTCTTTTCCACCGGACACCTAAAGAACCCTTTGCTCCCGTCAATGGTGTCATACAAAATCTGTGCCTTCTTCACATTCTTCTTCTCCACCTCGTTCAATCCACCCTGAGCAATGAGATCCTCGAACACCAGCCCACACATATAAATACCGAAGCAAGGGGGCGTATTGTAAAGTGAATTATTCTCGGCGTGGATCTTGTAATCTAGCATTACAGGAGTATTTGGTTGCGCATTTCCAATCAAATCCGATCTTAGTATCACAATTGTAACCCCAGATGGACCGACATTTTTCTGGGCTCCAGCGTAGATCACCCCAAATTTACTCACATCCACTGGCTTGGAGCAAAAATTGGATGACATATCAGCTACAAGCAACGAATTTCCATTAGTCGGAACTGGATAATCCTTGAATTCGACCCCGTGAATGGTTTCGTTAGCGCAGATGTGCAAGTATTTGGCTTCAGGCGTTTGCTCAAGGGCGCCAAAGCTGGGGATATTGACGTATTTCTCTGATTTCCCGCTCCAAATGGTCTTGGGCTTGCAGTATTTGGAGGCTTCTTTGAAGGCCTTGTCTCCCCACGAGCCCGTGACGATGTAATCGACGGGATCATCAGGGTTGCAGAGATTGAGGGGGACGGCGGCGAATTGGGTGGTGGCGCCACCTTGGAGGAAGAGAACGGAGTAATTCTCCGGAATGTTTAGCAAGGTCCGGAGATCTGACTCGGCCTTCTGAATGATGGAGAGAAATTCTTTACCGCGATGGCTCATCTCCATGACAGACATGCCAGATCCGTGCCAGTTGTAGAGCTCCGATTGAGCCTTGAGTAGGACGTTCTCAGGAAGGATAGCGGGACCAGCAGCAAAGTTAAACAAGCGATCTGTGGAATTGGTGGCGGCTGCCGGAGTTTGGAGGGTGGTGGATGAGCAGGTGATGCGCTTGTGGACAATGGTGGCGTCGGTAAATGAGCGAGAGAGGGTAGTGGGAAAGGCGGCGATTTGTGTGGTGGATTTGAGGAGGAGGGAATTGGGGGCGACGGCGGCTGAGATGGTGGCCATTTTCTATCAAACAGAGGTTTGGCACAATAGGAAATGGAAGAGATCTATGGGTTGGCGCTGTGTGCTGTTGTATATAGTGAAGAACGCTCGCTTTGGCTTTGGGTGAGAAATCTAACTTTCGATGGAAATTGCTATTGCCAAGCACAAAAAGTTAGTGTTGTTGGCAATGGCCGGGGTTGGTGAGACATAAATATTTCTTTACGGGTCCAATCTGATCACTCCGTAGAATCTACAGGTATATTATATTCTTATGATGTGTTTGAGTCACATTATTTTTAAAAAATGTATTTTAGAATAATAAATTGACGGAGAATGTTTGATTGAAAAAAAGAGGAAAAATTATTGATGTGATGTAAAATATTATTTTATTAAAAAATGTATAGTTGAAAATGAATAAAAGAATGAAAATGAAAATTTTAATTAACTTAATTGTATTATGTTCTACTCTTGCTAGAAAACCCCATGGGCTGTTTTGGTCGACTTTGGAGTTCAAAATCAAATTGAATAAATGTATTATCACTGCAAGCGCACCACTATTTTTAATATTTTTATTAAATAACTTAAATTAAAATTACATAATTAAATAATGAAAATGAAAATTTTAATTAACTTAATTGTATTATGTTCTACTCTTGCTAGAAAACCCCGTGGGCTGTTTTGGTCGACTTTGGAGTTCAAAATCAAATTGAATAAATGTATTATCACTGCAAGCGCACCACTATTTTTAATATTTTTATTAAATAACTTAAATTAAAATTACATAATTAAAAATACATTTTTTAATAAAATAAATTATTATTCCCTCACAAACCTAAACCTAATAACCTTTTTCTTTTAAATAATTATTAGGGTGCTATACGTCAAAGAAGTTGATTCGATGAGTAGGAGTGGGCAACGGGTCGAGTCGGGTCGGACTGATTTTCACCCAAAATCGACCCGACCCGAATATACCGATTTTGGGCTATTACCTTAATCGACTCGTCCCGATCACTAACAGGAATCGACCCGGGCTGACCCGAGATGGTTCGGGTCAATTCGGGCCGGGTCAACCATGGAAACTAGATCTTAATGCAATAATCTCATCCTTCTTCAAAATTAACAATTTCCATAAATTTTGGGATGAAATAATCTGGATTCAGTCAATGAGAGGCAGCAACCAGATCAAAATATTACTAAATGCCCAAATCCAAATGAACCTAAAATTACTAAAACTTTCGGGGAAAAAAAATAACCGTGAGTTGAAAACACATTTCCATATATAAAAATAAAAGAAACGCAAAGAATTTGATTCTTTATTCAAAACTAAAATCTGCAGATGTAAATAACCAAAAAAAATTCACTATAATCTCCCCCGAATCATGTATATGTGTAAATCACAGGTTTACCATTGAAAATGCTAAGTGAAAAAATGAAAAAAAAAAATTCCTCGATCTTGCCTTTTCTAATGTGGTGAATTTCGTTAGATATTCTTTCACCTTGGGCTTGGAATCGGAAGTGTTGGCGATAAAGGAAGCTGTGGAAACCCGATTGAGCTGTAGGCAGAGTTGGAAATGATAGTGGTGAGGCACTGAGACAATAGAAGTCTAGAAGATGACATTTGATGCAAATGGCAGGGTTTTGTATTTGGGTTGGTTCGGTTTAAGCGGGTTTGAAAATCTTAAGTTAGAGGTCAATAAGATGCAATTTGGTGAAAATCTTAAGTTAGAGGTCGTTTTATTTGAATCGATGTTAAATGAGGGACATTGCACTAATTAAGGCATAAAAAATATTTTATTAGAAAATTTCTCTTCGTAGGCTTTATGACTCGAGCAATTAAACCTGCAATGGTATTTAAAACCTGTTGCTCTATGGTCATCTGACTTGGGAGTTATCGATCAAAAGCTTGTTACATGGATTATTTAGAAAGCTTAATGAAGAAAATGCTTCAAATAAAAAAAAATTATTAAAAAAAATCAGAAAAAGTATGTGCATGAAACAGAAGACGCACTAAATGCCTTGATTATGTCTCAAACACCTGTTTAAGAAAATTTGACTTTTGATAAGAGATTGTTAGCCTAGTTAAGTTCTAGCGATTGAAGCAATCAAACTTATTGGAGAATCATTGTTTATTGAAAT
>CAIGRH010011831.1:0-13507 GCA_903798295.1 Fraxinus nigra | reverse complement strand
AACGCTTCTATAGGGTCATTATCATTTTGAGACGTCTAGGTCAAAAGAACAAGTACAATGGACCAAATGACCTCTTAATGGTCAATTGATGAATGAAACACCAATTCAATTCTACATTGCATAGTGACCAGAGTTGTATAGGCCCCCAAGCGAAGAGGCATCGACATACTTGGTTCTCGTCTTGTCCCACTTAATTCAAGACAAAACGTGCTTTGAACCTCCGTGTTTGGTGTACTCGAATAATTTCTTTTTTCTTTTCAAAATATTAACCAAACAAGAACAAAAAATAATAGTAAAACAAATGTAGGGATGTATTCAATTTAGATTTTTAGAAACTTTTTTAAGAAAAATGAATTCCGTGGAGTTCATCGACTTTTATCGACGTTTTAGGCTTTTACAGAATCAATGAAAATTTTCATTGAATTCAATACGTTTTTATTTCAAGTAGGGCTGAACTTTGGAACCGAATTGAACCAATATTTTTAGTAAGTGGAATAGTTGAATCTAAGTTTAATTATGAGTTCGGTTCGATTCCGTACTATAATTAGATTTTTAACATTTACAACAACACTACATTAGTTTAACTAATGCCATGTTCAATATGGAAGGCATACTAAAAGAATAGCAAAAATACTCAGTCAAAAAATGGTGAAAATAAAGAACACGACAAGAAAGCCAGTTACGGAGATAAAGAAAAACACGCAAATGCGCGAGATCACAATAAAGACCTAGAACGCTAGTTATAATTATAATATTTATACACTAAGCGTGAGAAATTATTAGAAATGAAGACCGCTCAGTTTCGATTATTTTAGAAACGGTGCGTCGCTCAATTTTTATTTTTTGAAATTTGAATTACAAAGTTGGGTTTGGGTTGAAAATAGAAAAATAGTATTATGCACTCAATCAATTAGTTGGCAAATTTATTTAAAATAAGATAAAATAATTTGGCTTATTTAAAAAAAAAATCTAAGATTTTTTTTAAAGAGAAATTAGGTTCTAGGTCTAGAACGGAACCAAATTAAACCCGTCCTCAAATTTGATACCCATTCGAATATTTAATTTAAGAAAAAACACTCGATTCGATTTGATCCCTTTCGAGATTTTTGTCCCGCCCTAATTTAAAGACTTTTATATTATTTACATCGAATTCAATTGACTTTTACAAAGTTTTACTTTAGAAAAAATCTTGTATATAACTTATTACACATCCTTGTGAACCGATACTTACACGATTAGGTGATCCACAACACTCAGAAACAAAAATATATTTCTCATGCAATAAAAATATTTTTAAAAAGAATAAAAAAGTAAGTCACCTAAATTAGTAAAATAAACAACCAAAATACAAAAAATTATAACATTTCAATACTCTTTGATTAAAAGATTTCTTTAATGTTCAATATTATTAATATGTTCAAACTTGTAGAAAATTAATAATTAAAAAGACAAACAATATATAAAAAAATAATTACAAATCAATTTTATATTTATAAAATTTTAATTAAAAATTTTTCTTTCTTTATAGAAAAATTGGTGGAAACCATGAAAAAGAAGAGAGTGAAAAATCTCGAGGGTGAATGAATTTTTTTTTTTTTTTTTATAAGATTTTGTATCGATACTTTTTAGTCTACTTTCTACTTAAAAGTTAATACGTAAAGAATTTTATAAAACTTATCGATATTTTGATTCCCGACTTCTAAAAATTCTATCCATTTTGACAATCGGAATACATCCAATTTAATTGTTGTTTTCTGAAATTAATATAGAGTCCCTACGTGCCCAAGAATTTTGACAATTTAGGGGTCGCATCACATCAAATTAATTAACTTTTCATTTTCTTATTGCAATGGACCGACGCTGTAATCCTAACTTTGTAGGCCGAAAAGGAGGTTATTAATTCCTAAGAAATGTTGATTAATCAAAAAGGCCCCAAATCATTCACCATGTCTCTCTAGGGGGTGGGATGACTTTGGAGTGAAAGAAAAAAAAAATTAAGGTTGTAAAGGAGTTAAACCTAAACCTAATTTTGATCGAAAACGAGGTGAACATTTGGATAATGTAGAAATAAACAGAATACATGAGTTTAGGTTCAACATTTCGCGTGGCGCGCTTTCAAGTATGAACATCTAAATCGTTTTGATATTGAGACGACCAAAAGTGTGTACCCTCAAACTAAAACTTGGGAAATATAAATGGGGATTTCCATTTGTACGGAAGAAATACATTACAGAAGTTTTACACCCTCACACATGAGAGTGAATCTCATGCAATAACAAAGTAAAAAAAATTATCCACTCATCCCGCCATTGTGAGTATCTGTAATGCTTCTGTATCTGTACATGTAGCATCTCTCAATATAAATTCTTATGACTTTTAAGGATAAATGTTAGAATTACGTGTCTATCTTCCTTAATTACTTTCAATCTGTCTTTAAAAGTTAATACCAACGTAATTTGTTTAATTCAAAACACGATATATTAGAGCAATGTAAACGTTCAAATGTGTACAACTTATCGAGCCTGTGACAAGGCATTTCAATTAAACATTTTCTTGTTAATTTAATCACATTTTTATAGTTAATTTGATAAAAACAAAGTGGAGCATAGGATATTTTGTGTGGCTAGAAGCCTATCCCAAATTCGGACACACCGGGGCCAATGCTGCTGTGTACAAGTCCACTTGATTGTGTGACACGTGTCATTTAAAGGGATTGGACGTGTGTACTATTGTAAATTTGCATGAGTGGTCCCTCAGCAAAAAAATGTTAATTTTTGGCAATAAAGATAATAGGTATATATTCATGGGGATCACTACTGTTTGCAGTGGCTTTTATATCACATGCATGCCAACGGCCAACCCATTACTATTGTTAGGTGCCTTTAATAATAATGTGGAAAGTGATGGGACACCAAAATATTTAATAATTAGATTAAATTTTAATTGCATAAAAGGTCATAATCTTTACAAATTATCATATTTATGTTTCAGTTTTTTTTTTTTATCAACGCATTCTTATTCTCAAATTAATATAATTTGTTCCTGATTATGACTTCTCTTCAAAATTTTCTTTGAAGTAGAGTAAAAAGACTCATTTATTCATTATATTTTTAAACAAGTGAATAATGCAAAATGCGATTAAATATTTGACTCTCTTTTTTAGGAATATTAACAATATTTTTGGACGAAAATCATTAAGAACAAGATTTTCTGATCAATGAAATGTTTAAAATAAGAATGTGATGAAGAAAAAAATTAAGGATATAAGTGTGATAATGAATAAATGTTAATGACCTTAAATGTAATCAAAATGTGGTGTTTTATTAAAAAGAAAATGTGGCATGGATATAACCACCCAGATTTTAATATTGTTTTTAGGGTTGTGAGTTTACATTATTTAGTTTTTTAGATGGTTTTTGTGGATCTTTAGGACATTTGTGTCTTTTGGAGCATAGAGAAGGTGAAACGATCGATCACATACAAACTACATATAGAGTCCTCTATATTGACAATTAGGCCCTGTTTGATTGGGCTATATTTTCCATGGAAGATGGAAATTAAATTTCATTTCCACATTTTTACATGTTTGATTGACTAAATTTTTCATGAAATTGGTTTTCCACATTTTCTTAATTTTTTGAGGAAAAAATTTTCCCATGAGTTTGGCGAGAAGACAAAATTTGTTTTTGAAATAAAAAAACTGCTTTGGAAATGTTACGTTTGATTAAAAATCTTTTAGAGGAAGTTGATCTAAGATAGCTTATTTAGGAAACTTTCCGGGTAAAAAAATTAGAAGTAAAAGTAAAAGCACTATCAAACGAGCCTCGAATATCTTGTGAAATAAAAGAGGCGCTTATGCAAAAACGCCAAGCAAAGCCCAAAACGGCCTAATAAATTTTGTAAAACTCATTTTTGCGTCACCACACTTAATAAATGTCTTTCCTGTAGAGAGGGAAACAATTACAATCACCCAAATATGCGGTGGTGACAAATTATTGATTTTATTTTGTATTCTTAGAATTATACTGTCACAATATTTAAATTTAAGTCAAAATCTATTAAAAATCCATTTTATTGACGCTAACGATCTTGTAAAATAAATTCAAAAAAGCGACGAATTCGTTCAAAAGTCACAAATGTCGAATTGAAATTTTATTCGTGCCAATTATCGGGTCTTTAGCACATCCAATAAATTTAGATATAGTTCATTTTTATTGATACATTGACACGTAAAATGTTCCCGAAAAATATTAAACCATCTGAGCTATTAAAAATGTAAGCTATTTCGTATAATTACTTGATCCAGCATTCAAGTTTCCATACCGAAAGGTAAAGAATTCACATGCAATTCCCTCTTTAAGTCAGATCAAATGTGAAAAAATTTACTAATATTCAGTAGCAAGACTTCCGTGACACTGTACCGTCCAATCTCCTTGCATGCTCTTCTTGTAAAAATCATAACGACGTTTTCAAGATATGTTTGGTAAAATGAATTAAACAACATTTAAGTACGGAAAAATATGATTCAACCGTCGCCAAATATGGTTTAGAGTGTAAATGTGGAGTCATCATCCACGAAAATTAGTCATAAGAGTTATTGTACAAAACAGAAGAAGAACAATAAGATCGACATATAGAAAATGTCCTCTTATGTACGGCTCAAATAATCCACTAATTTCGAATATGAAAAGGTTACATAAGATTGTTTATATAAAACCCGATCCCGAAAGTATCTGACAATATCGTACCTTATTGTGGGAATTCTGTCCCTGCACCCAACTTATGTATGTCCATGGTAGGCCAATGAGATAGTTGATTTCGCTACGTATCTGGTTTACCGACCTGTCACATAATTTAAATAAAACAGACACTTGAAACTTGATAAGTACTTGAGGTGATAAGACACGAATATTTGAGACTAATAACTTGCATTTTCAATGGGGCATGGTGTGATATGTCTAAGCACATGCCATTGCATAAACAGGAGAAGAAATTGTATGGCTATTGACAATTCCAGCATATGATATAGTCCCTTTCAATGGCTATCTATTTATTTCGTGTTTCCTGCACAGTATTAAATAATAGTGAAGAGTGTTATTCAAAATTTCAAACCAAAATTGACATTAGAGTATTGCTTATCATCAATTTAATGGCTGTGTCGCAATCTCCATTCGTCGGCAAAAATCGTTGTGGCTACAATGGCGTAAAACTCGAGATTGATTGGCATCAGAAATGCATAGTAAATGTCAACTATATGCTCTTATCAGTTGATGCAATCCTTTGCCCTTGAATTTTTATTTTATTTTATTTTTCTCTCATCAATTTTAAGAAATGTAAAACAAAATACACCGATGGGTTTTGCTACATTGGCCATGTCACTCCGGGGGCGCCCCCTATTGGCTGGGGTTTGTCCGCCCCCGGACAAATAGCAAAACCCACACACAAATATAATGTTTCATCGAGTTAATTTAATGTGGTCTCACAACGAGAAATCGTGCTGCTAAGGTGTAAATAAATAAATTTTTCTATGTGACTACTATTGCTTAGTGAGAAATCCTTTACTATACAAGTTCTTGGGCAAGGTTTTTGAACAAAACTGGCGAAATTTTGTAAAATTTACGATGAATGAGCGAATGACGGTGAACTTTTAAATGAAGTGGGTTAAGTTTAAACTTGATGAAAATATATTAACAGAAAATTAAGGATGACAAAGATGGATTGATGAAAAGAGCTTCAAAGTCCTGCAGAAAATAAAAGTTACAGTTTTCAAGGAAAGAAGCGATAAGAGAGATCCAACTTTTTGGAACCCTAGAACAAGATTTGTTTCAAAGACCGATCCTTTCATTTTGGGATCATATTCTCTTCATAGAATAAGCGACTGATCATCTACCAAATTACGTGCTAATTCAATAGAAAATGAGCTAGAATATTGGTGAGAGTCCCATAACTTCTTCTTCTTCTTCATGATTTGCAGATTCATCCAGCAGCCAATTCTCAAGAAATGACAAAGGAGGATTATTTTCCAATTTTGGCTTCTGCTCATGCACATCAAATTTAAATTTTTCTTCATCATTTCCACTCATTTCAGAGCCCTTTTGACTAGAATCACAAGATGACTTGTCACATGCTAATCCATTTCTGTTTTGATCAAATGACAAAATGGATTCAAATTCATCACTTGGAATTACTTTATTGCCCTCTTGCTGATCAACCTTCAATCTATAGTAATGAAGTGACTCTGCAGTAGTAGTAGCAGTACCCTGACAACATTTAGCAGTGGGATTGTTTTGAGGATCGATCTCGGGAGATGACATCCATCCTTTGAGTAGTCGGGATATATTCTCCGCACTTGAGGCATATATCGAATTAGAGTTTTCGGTTAACTTGACATTGCTTGATGAGTCATGCCGGCTGCTAGTGTCGACGCCCCTTTCGTTATAACTTGTGGACAAAAATCGGTAAGTTGTCAAATCGGATGCCAGTGGTGTATCCAAACCTGATTGAAATTTCTTGATCTTTTTCTTCAGATGAGTGTTCCAATAGTTTTTGATATCATTATCTGTTCTTTGTGGAAGGTATGAAGCTATAGCTGCCCATCTGTCCAAAAAACAAAACTATTAGACGATGATGAACAACGCCGAAAGGAATAATACGACTTTTGTAACTTTTCCATCTAAGAAAAGAAGAATTACACGCTAATTACACAATCAAACTATTAAGGAAATGATCTCAGATGGTCGGAAAATATCACGGACAATTGAGATAGGTTTGAAGATTTTAAACATTACTTGTTTCCCAATAAGGCTTGAAGATGGATTATCATCCCCTCTTCATGTGGAGTGAAGTTTCCCCTCTTGATTCCAGGTCTCAAGTAATTAGTCCATCTAAGCCTGCAACTCTTGCTGCACCTCAGCAAACCTGAACAAGCAAAGAACTTTGATCCATTACAATGTGTAACAAGATCAAAATCACACACATATAACTCAACTAAACTGTCTTTCTATGCATGAACAAATCTTGATCGGAAAATCTAAAGATCAGAGATTCAAGAGTCGAAGATACCAGTGTTGGTAGGTACTAATCGCCAATTTCCCGGACCATGTTCTTGGATGTAGGAAACTAATACTATATCTTCCTCAGGAGTCCATGGTCCTTTCTTGATACCAACTTTATCACAGCAAGGAGGCCTTCCCATTTCTTCCTCTCTGTGTCTATAGTGACAAGAATCTGTGAAGGGTTTACGAGGTCTTATTCACCTGGCCTGGTTTTAAATACAAGTAAAAAGTCTAAGGTGGATCCCTCCAAATGATAAGGGAAAGTTTAATTATTTCTATCCTTCTTTTTCTCTTTTAAGGGATCACGTGGAGCTCTTTATGTTTGCTTTCCTCAAACTGAAACTTGCATCCCATGATAATTTTCTTTTGATTGTGTTATTAATTCAGAAACAATAATTTCATATTATAGTCAATATGTTATCAGGCCCCCACCCCTCAATGCAATTTTTTTATTGTTTGCTACATATGATAGTATAGACAGTTAATGGCGGTTGGTGAAGAGTACACAATTGAGCAGTCGAGTCATTTCAAATGATATTCCCTGACTTTTATAACAATGCCAAAAAGCGTAGAAATTTTTCTACATAGAAAAAAAACCTTTTTAAGTTTTCTAATAGCAACGTTCAATGTCGCTATATGCACAAGTCTTGAGTTCGAGTTAGGGATGCAACCTAGCCAAGCCACGGATTGGAGGAAAGATCCTCAACCCTTTTACACTTGTAGCTAGATGTGAGTTTGAATCTCACTTATTATAAAAATTTACGTGCACTCAGAAAACTACTTCAGAACACAAGACTTAACAATGCAATACTTGGGCTTGCATTTGATTTTGTTCATAACGTGGAATCAGACAAAACAATAAAAATAAATAAAAAATTCATATAAACAATCTTAAAACTTCTTGGAAGAGTCGGACCAAGGTCTTTGTTCAATCTAGTTTCTACAAAACGTGGAGAAAATCCACGTGCATATATATTAAATTGTTGTAACAATTAGATGGGAGAGCCACCACACTAATTAACAACCGAAAGGAGAAGCAAATGTAGACTAACATTTATTTTCTTAAACGGGAGAAGGTTGGAAATGTTATTTTTGTTTCATTCTCTTCCAATTCACTTGCAAAAGTTAAAGAAATCAACAAAGCAAGCACACGAACGATATGTAAAAAATTGTTTTAGCCCGGTCAGGTCGTGCTGGTCTTCTTTTTTAATAGAAAATAAGTGCCAGCCCTATAGCCAGACCACTTTACACCTTTATTCCAACGAAAAGAGAATAAAATGAACCTCCTAATTGTTTGAGATCCATTGGAGTCTTGGTTTTTCATCTTGTACGAACAACATTCGAAACAATCATTAGCTATAAGCCTAAAGGCAAAGTCTTTTTAAAGCCCATTTGGTTTCCTGAATAAGCCACTGACCAGCTTGCTTATAAACTCTTTCAACTAGAAGAAGCACTTTCAAAAAATTATTCAAATAAATCCGAAAGCAACTCCATAGCTCAAAAGCCCCACCAAAGGAGCCAAAAGAAGTCATTAACTCATAAATCACAATAATATGATCTCCTTTCAGTTGTTCCGAAGGATTTGTTTTCATCAACTGGAACTATAATTTCAGTCACACTGTGTGAGGCTCAAAAGCAAAAACAGAAGAAATAGAAATTTAAGTACTGGGGTGTACATGTTTTACCCTCTAGTAATAGTGCCTCTCAGGCTCTCACTTGGAAAGCTAAGCCTCGTGAAATTCTGGGACTTCTGCAAGTAGAGATATCGATATGTGCTGGCCAGCTAGGCTTAGGGCAGCACAGCCTACTGGTCCATCACAGATTCACAAGTTGTGTCGTGTATGGACCCATCTCTACATCCAGGCAGTGGTGAGGTTAACTGTAGAGGCCTGCAACCCATGCCAGCCAGTATTTATGTATAAATTATCCTAATCTTACTAACATCCTTCATGAACACCACCGTGAAAACAAAATACTAACTAGCGATTGCCTGAGTTTCTGACATCCTGATACATTGATGAAAATAACAAAATAGAACTGGTTGGTTCTGAGTGTGATCCCTGACTGGCGACAGTCGGTTATAGTCACTAAACTCCAGGAATATTGGCCACCCAGTCAGTCATTATACCATCTAAGTTTAATCTGGATGTCTCTTCTCCGTTGACAAGCATCTTCAAACCAGCTTTTAACTCAGGTATTCCTTCTTCGAGAACAGCACAAATCGGAAAAATAAGAACACCAGGCACCCTTTGTCTTAATTCTTTATACACTTCTTCAGTCCCCACCTCGTCAATTTTGTTTGCCACTACTAATGATGGTCGATTGGACAAACCATCACGATAGGACTCTAATTCCAATATCAAATCTTTTAGTTGTTCCCATGGCGGAATGCCTTTTCTACCATCTACGGCTGCAGCTAAGTCTACCACATAAGCCAAAACTTTAGTGCGTTCTATATGGCGCAAAAAAGCATGTCCAAGGCCACGATTTTCATGAGCTCCTCGTATGAGCCCCGGAATGTCTGCCACAGTAATTGAAATATCATCATAATTTAAGTTCCCCAAGTTAGGCCGTAAGGTTGTGAAGGCATAATGACCTACTGTAGGTTTAGCCCTCGATATAGCCCCAAGAAGAGTACTTTTACCAGCATTTGGCATACCTACAAGTCCAACATCGGCAATACTCTTCAGTTCTAACAGAAAGACAGCTTCAGAACCAGGCAAACCAATATTAAGTGATGCAAAGTCATCGTCATCAGAAACTTCAACATTTGAGTTGTTATCCTTGTGCTTCTTAGAACCTTTGGCAGAACTCACATTGCCCGTGCCGCCATTCCCTCCACGGGCAACAATTATTCGTTGGCCAGGCTCTGTTAACTCCGCAACATTAATTTGTACGAGTTCTGTCTCCTCCACATCTTCTTCACATTCTGATCCAGATGCATTACTGTTGCCGGCCCAATCCTCCCAGTCACTACAGCTTTTTTCCTTCATAAAATCATGAGCTTCATGTTGAGTCCTGTATTCATCTTTGGATGGTGAGAACTGAGTAAAAACTTCAACTGGTGAAGTACGAGCTGATTCTTTGACGTTGGGTTTATATGAAGTAGCTAAGCCCTCACCAGTACTGTCTATTTTCTCCACCTTCACAATTCTGTCTGTAGAAGGAGATTGTTGAGAATAATCATATGAATCAAAATCAACTGTACCAGGAATGTCCCAGGGGTCCAAGGATCCAGAAGATTTCTTCTCAACTGAAGAAGGAATTTCACCTTCTAAAAGATGAATTACAGTACCAACAGGAACCAGAACAACCTACCATATACACACATAAACAAGTTTTCAGTCGACATTTTCCTTAATTTATAAGCTACAAACAGTAAGGAGCTGAAACCTAACAAGATGAACTGGTATATAAGTATAACCTTATCAGCTCCTCGGCTTCCTATCATATTTTTGGGAGCCCCATTTCCCCCTCTCCTTGCATTCTAGGCCATTTCAGAAGTATAATTAATACAAGCTTTACACAGTGGAAAGCCAATACATAAATGTCCTCATGCACACACTACCAAGGTAGAAGAAGTGTGAAGATGATCATAATGCAATAATGTGGTAACAGGTAACATACAATATGATGTTGCAGAGAGCTGAAGTCCCAAACTGCTGCAGAGCATTCTAGGATCACGTCGCCACCTCTTCCACCATTCCCACCTGTGTTAGGCCACACATCAAAATCAGGAGAGAAATCATGAAAGTTGACAGTAGCAAATTGCCCTCGTTTTGATCCTATATCTTTCTTTATTCCATTTAAATCAAGAAGATGCTATAGGGAAGAGACAAAACTATAATAACTTATACGTATTACTCCTTGCAAGATTTCAAGCTCGATCTGATATCTAGAAAAAGCAAGAGAAACTTCTTTCTTGTTAGTATCATTTTTCTTTTGTCTATAACTACTCAAGGATAGCACAACTTTGCAATATCAAAAGTTTACATGTTCTTCAACTTAACTTCTACAAGAAAGATGAAAAATGATTCAACTCAATGTGCATCATATCAAGAATAATTAGACAAAAGCACCAACACCAAGTGACTACAGAAAAATTGCCAAGTCACTGAAAATCTAAACAGCATGGAAAATTAAAATAATATCCAGCAATTACTTGTCGGTGAAACCCACCATCAGGTCTACCGCGGTGATCATGACGGCTACGACGAAAGCTGCAACAACCATTGCCTCCATCACCTCCTTTAGCCCATAACCTGAACTGGTCTATCATTCTTCGCTCCTGCAACGTAATAGAGGAAATCTTAATACATATTAAAAAATTCAATAAATTAATTGCATACATGATTTGCATGCACGGATAGAGGTCGAAGGGAAAAGAGAGAGTGGAAGCTGGGGGGATTACCTGTAATGGTGCTAGTTTTGTTTTCTTGGAAGAAACATCTGAATAAGAACAGGCTTGCAGGAGCAATGGCAATCTTGAGAATTTTGTGAAAGGTTCTAAACATGGGCGGGATTTCAAACTGCGTAACCACATCTCTGTTCACTTTCTAGTCGCTTGGAAATTCCTATATCTTTGAACCTCCAAAGACATTGGGGTGCTTAGTCACTTGATAGGTGTGATGCTCAAATCAGCCCTCAGTTGATAGGTAAAGTATGAAGAAGACAGGCAGATGTCCCTGATCCTCACAGATCCCTCAATTAAAAAATTTGCTTGTGCTATTGGGTTCTACATTGCGTTAGTAAATCAGAAACTTCCCCCAGTAAGTATCACTTCAACAAATAAGAAACTAGTGAACTCAGATATCTTCCAAGTAAAATAAGATTTTAAACAACTAGTAAAACAGTACAATAAATCAACCCTGAATTGTCATTTTCATCTAAATACAACGATTTATGAAAGAAATTAACAACCATTTGACATATTAATTATGATGGGTGTGGTTTTTGTTATTATATGAACTCGCTTAGACGCTCACCCAACCTTGAATATAAGCAAAACAAAAATAACCAATGAGAGTTTCAGTAGCTATGCTTCCTTGCGATAACAAAGAGACTATCTAAAGAGATAATTTCTGGTCCAGACTCACAGTGCTGGTCATGTGATTTTGGTGGCCTGAAGTGAACTACATAAAGTAGGCCCCCCAAAATTGTAGTATGCATGCAAAATCTATACGTGTATAAGCGTATTTTGGAATCAATTGTTAATTTGTCAACTTAAAAATTTAAGAGTAAATGAATTAGTTAGATGAATTTAAGAGTAAAATTTAAGCAACTGTCATATAATAACCACTAGGCAAATGAATTAGTTAGATGAACTTATAATCCTCTCCTAATTCTAGTATAGAGAGGTAACAAAGTATCTAGATAACAAGATGCAGCACAATGCTCCATTCAAGTGGTCTTTCCAACTTCTACAACACACAAACAGAAACCGAGACTTTCACTCACTTAAATTAAATCACAAGCCACTAAGGCAGTGTACACCAACAAAGATTGTTCATTGACATCTTTTCTTCATAACAGTAAAAATTCTGTATCTTGTACCCCTTTATAACCCCTGTCCTCCCCACCTTAAGGAAAGAAAAGGAAAAACAAATTCACTTAAATTAAAATAGAATCCATGTAAATTCCTTCTTTCTTACCCATATCATCACTGAGGACAAGATGTTCCACATCTCTTTTTAAGGAAAAATGACTTTTAAACCATTTGTCAAAATCCAGAAACGAAAGCCAAAAAAACACATCATATGTAAGCATAATATTGCATTTTCAGCAATTTGACATTTCATCAAATACCATAGTCTCAAATCAATCAACATTCTTTTACTAATCAAACAATATTACAAATTTACAGCACATGAAATACACACACAAACATCATATAACTGGAAGAGTCTAAAACTGCCAAAGTGCAACGTTAAAAAGTTTGAACAGAATTTATAAAAGAAGCAAGCATNTCCACATCTCTTTTTAAGGAAAAATGACTTTTAAACCATTTGTCAAAATCCAGAAACGAAAGCCAAAAAAACACATCATATGTAAGCATAATATTGCATTTTCAGCAATTTGACATTTCATCAAATACACCAGTCTCAAATCAATCAACATTCTTTTACTAATCAAACAATATTACAAATTTACAGCACATGAAATACACACACAAACATCATATAACTGGAAGAGTCTAAAACTGCCAAAGTGCAACGTTAAAAAGTTTGAACAGAATTTATAAAAGAAGCAAGCATATGCATATGAAATGGAAAACAGAATTATAAAGCAAGGGTATTGTTCATGACTCAACTCGATATAGGAGATTTGATGAGTGTTGAAACTTGAGGTAAGAGGCTAAGGAGTGCAGAAAGAGCCGTCTCCGATTGCTTCTGCAGCATTCTTTGCTGGACACATGAGAGAGAGTGAGAGAGAACGGAAAGGTAGGAATTGCT